>CM035420.1:153762365-153804865 GCA_020310875.1 Ceratopteris richardii | reverse complement strand
AGTCTTAGTTCATCGGATAACTCGTAGGGAGATTAGGTAGTACTATTACAAAGAATTTTGATCGACATTCCTTTCATCCCCTTCATGGGGACCCATTTTCTTTTAGTCTTGTTCCTCTTGGGCAAAAACATTCTATGATGTCTAAAAGGCAGAGACTTCTTGCAATTGCAAGTTCTTTTGCCTAAAAGAAAAAGATATTTATTGATCGACCATTTTCTAGGATGGCTAGCGAAGTTGGCAGCATACCTTTCTTTCCTGATCTTCTAGAGGGCCTTTCCTCTTATAGTATTTCACAATGTTGAGAAACATCTGACCGCTTCAACCAATAACACTTTCTTCCAGTTGACTTGTCCCTATAGCAAGATGATTCTTTCAAGGCATGCTAGACTGACATTGACGTGGGGCATGAAAATAAGACGTGTTCCAAGTACTCCTTGCCATAAAGGTACGGTTTACACCAGTGACAAGCTCCAAAAATTTTGTTGGCTTTTACATTGATCCAAATTCCATAGCGGAGGATTTGACACATAAGAAATATTTTATTTCATCTTGATGTGGGGTTGCTAAATGGTTTGGAACTTAGAATCGCACCTTAAACTCACCCAATCCACAACATCTCGTATTAAGTGTCACATGAAAGTCCACATTCTTCTTGAGTCTTGGAATGTTATTGAGACTATTGTCATTGTGCCACTATAGACCCTCATCTTGAGGGAAGTCATGTCCAATAAAGAGGTGAGTCTTCCAACACTCCCAACCATTGAATCTCCATCACAACAAGCACCATTATTCATATTCATAATCCACTCTTCTATTAGAGTCAATGTTCTCAAATCTAATCAATTGGCATGTGCCTTGATTCCGAAGGTGCTTCCACAATTGAACCCTTTGTTCAAAAACTTCCTACCTATTTGGAGCTTCCAAGTCTTGAACCCTTTGCTGCCGTTGATAGGAAGCTACATCCAAACATGTTGTCTAATATGAAAACCCATTTCCAATATTTATTGAAACTGAGATATTCTTTCACCTTGTTCAAAATACTCACAAACTACACACTAAGCTTGAGCATTTCGGTGTCATTGCATAGGGGAAGAACATAAGAGTGAGAAGACGTAGACACTTCTATCCTGCCTAAGAACACTCTTGTTTCTAAAAATCAATTTGCATCAAGAGGCTTCCTTGTTGATCCATATTATAATACGCCATTTGGCCACCAATGTATTGGCCATTCGTTCAATGTCTAGAATGCCCAAATCACCTTTATCTTTTTACCTTATACAAGTAACCTATTTAATTTTTTAGACCCCTTCTATTAGGATCTCCTAACCAGAGAAATTTTTTCCAAGTTCTTTCCAATTAGACAATCTCATGGTCCTTCACTCTCCAACAATAGAGAAAGCATATAATCAAAGAACGAAGAAGCATGTTAATTAACATAGCTCAACCTTCCACGTTGATCTCCATACCTTTCTTGTAAAAAATCTTATCATGGATCTTAGAAAGACCCTAGTTCCATTGCTGACCCATAAAAATATCGAATCACGTTGGAATAGTTAAGAGGGAAAATGTTTGTCCCTTGAGATCAAATCACAAGCATGGTAAACAAAAACTTGAGGTCTTGCCCAATAAAAACCTTGAAAGGAATTTAAGAGTGGTTTATTTTGGAGCCTAATGCCTCACAAAATGTATTTCGGCACCACCAAAAGGTATCAATGCTAGCCTGCCCATTAGACAAAAAACATTTGTGTCATGTGCAAAGACTCAGATGATCATTTGGTCTTCAGTGAGAGATAAATAAAGGACTTGAATAAGTCGTAAACATGCATGATGCTTAACAAGAGAGTTGGGCCCATTGATAGGGATTGCAAAAAGAAGAGGAGCCAAGGTGCATCCTTAGCTATGAAAATGACATCTTGAGTGGATTATTCCAAAAAAAAAGTCCTTCCCAAATACGAATGATGGACTTGAGGATGAAGCTTCCCTCGATGAACCGATTTTGAACCTTAGTGATCTAATTTTGTAAGTGAGAAGAAATTCAATTAGCAATAACCTTATGAAAGGTCTTGTAACTAGGTAAATGTAGGGACAGTGATTGGCAATCAATATATTATTTTCTTCATCAACCCTATCGATATCCATGATCAATAGTGTAACCAAAATTTCC
The DNA here is from genome assembly GCA_020310875.1 of Ceratopteris richardii. Lineage (NCBI taxonomy): Eukaryota > Viridiplantae > Streptophyta > Polypodiopsida > Polypodiales > Pteridaceae > Ceratopteris > Ceratopteris richardii. The sequence goes on along the minus strand of CM035420.1, from coordinate 153,802,701 downwards.
GTAATATTTGCATCTCTTCGACTTTTGCAAATCGACGGAATGACTGGAAGAGGAAGGTTGAGGATTTGGTTTTGATGAACCCAAAACTGAACCATACTTTCTTTTCCCTTTTTGTGAGATAGAAACTGCTTGTGTTCCCTCAATCAAAGCACTCCTTTTCACTCTAGATGACTCTTCTTGCAAAAAAGAGATAGGGTCTCATCAATTGTTGGGTGGATTTCACATCACTCAAGAAGATGTCAAAGCAAAGTGTCACTGATGTTTTCATCAAGATGGACATTGGAGAGATTATTGATGGAGAACAAGTTATTAGCCAAGCCATCAATGGAACCAAAGTTGATATCAACTAGGAAGGATTCACATGTGCCATGGACTTGTACATCGATATGATTGTGCTAGACTTCAACATACGCATGGGACAAATATTCAATCATGAGGTCAAACTATGAAGAAGAATGAGAATAGAAAGGCAATCAATCCTATGCCTTCTAGATAAATACAAGTAAGGGTAACAATGGAAAAGTGAAAGGTCAAAAGTCTAATGATGAAGGAATCACCTCCCACTCTAACTTTCTCCGTAAAGGGAGAAGCTCAAGAGCAAGAAATAGAGGGAGAATACAAGGTAGGGGGAGGGCTCCATGCTCCTCTCTTTGTGCCATATGTTGATTTATGAACCACATCAGAGATCATTGTGTCAAGAACCGAAGAAACAATAGAAGAGTATAGAATAGACATGGATATCGAGCTTTTGGAGAAAGATACAACAATTCATATGTATAGAGCAACAATAAATACAACAAAAACTTTTATGAAGGCTACAAAGAACGAAGACATTAGAGCAAATAGAGTGATGACCCATCCCAAAAGGACTCGCTCATGCTCATGAAAATTACATCGAAGGAAGGTAAATGAGATGAGCATATGTTTCATATTGACTCTAGTTGCTCAAACCATGTAGCACTGAATGCAAAATTGCTTTGTGACTTGGAAGATCGAAAGAATAAGTAGAATGCAGAACAAAAGATGACATGAGGCATGTTATATTTGAGAGATGTACATGCTTGGAGGAATGAGAAGTTCCTTGCTCGGGGGATAGCCAAGGCCAAAAGCCAAAGAGTTCATATGAGGTACCTACTCATGATGGTCAGACAAGTAGAGGGACCTTAGAGAGAACTATAGATGGTGACTAGGGAGGGGCTATAAATACGCTCAAAGGTGAGTCTCAAGCATGTCATTCTTGACATCTCACATTTGGTATCAGAGCATAGAGAGAGGTTTTGGGGAACCTCGTCACTCTCTTTTCTGAGGCATTTCTCTTCCTTCCCTTGGCTTGATGGGCATGGATATAGTGAGTAATGAGTGTCCTCATGGGGTATGCAATCATTGAGAGCATTTTTCCATGCATCAATGGCTTCATATGCGCATGGTGAGCTCCAGTGTGAGGTAAGTATGTTTTCACCAAACTTTCGAAGCCTCTTCTCTCTTTGTTTCTTGTTGTTTTTGCAGATCTGTCCAGGTTGCCATGTAGAATATTCCATTCCACACATTTTGATATGGGACAAGGGGGTGGTGGGGGGTGATCTCTAACAATTAAAGAGATACTACTTCCAGAAATTATGCAGCACATTCAATTTTGAAGTTAAAGAAAGAAACAGGAAGATTCTTAAACTCAAGCATACATACATAGAACTGCATATGTTTACACACACACATCCACACTCATGTTTGCTCACATAACAACACACATATGTAATCTAATTATGAATGTACTTATGCATTTGATTATGCATCTATACATATCTAAGATATAAATAAATAAAGAGAGAGTTAGAGAGGAAGAAAAGAAAGTGAAGGAGAAAAAGAAAGGATGAAAGAAGAGAAAGAGAGAAGGAGGAGATCCTAAGTGAGATAAAGTGAATAATAGAGAGATAATGAAAAGATTAGAAAGAGAGAGGAGTACAGAAAGAGAAAAAAAGAAAGATTGGAAATAAGAGATAAAGAAAGAATAGTATACCTACATTGACTAAATTGGGCATAACTCTCTCATATGAAACACAAACTAGATGATTCCACTTGGTATAGAAAGTAGACTCCAAGATCTTTCCAAGGAATGATTGGAATCCACCATTGGATAAGCAAAAGATACCTGTAGAGAGTATTTAATTCTCGGCATACTTCTTCAAAGAGGTATGTTGCCCACTCACCTAGCTCCATTGTTTTGATCATAACTTCTTCATAGAATATCCAAATCACGAAATTCAAATTGGTATGGATTCTAGACTCCAAGCTCTCTTTTTTTTCAACTAGTCATATGCCATATTTTGACCATTGAAATTCATTCCTGCACAAGATTTTAGATGGTTGTTGATTGGCTAGAAACTCTTTTTGACTTACCAGAGTGTCCAATTATGATACTTATGAGTTTCTAATCATATTTTGAACTATTTTGGATCATAATGAATTGAATTTCATACATTTTCGTCATATTTTTTTTCTCAAATAAATTCCTTTGAATACTTCTCGCATCAAAGTTCATAATTTTGCATTGTATTTTCATCCGATGTTATGAAACTACTATGGGAATATGGATGAAAGTTAGTTTTTACATGAATTTATCTATGCACATGAAGTTCGAATAACTTATGATGATTTTTAAAAGGATGCAAAGTTTGTTGCTATGTGTTTTAAGACCATTTTACAGGTATTGGAGCAAGAAAAGACGTAATGAGGGCCTGTAGTGCACAACAACACATTTTGGAAACGTTTCTTATTTGTAGGATTCTAGCATAAAGAAAGTGGTTTGGCAACCACTAGGCTGATGCCTACCATTCTATGCTTTGTTTTTCAAGCTTGATTTTCCTCGCGAAATGCTACCAAAAATTTTGTATCCACATGGCATGATATGCCATGTGAGAACTAGAGTGATGTTGTGTTGTGAGAAAGAGGAAGTCTTATATGAGCATAATTAAAAGAATATAAATTTGTTGAAGTTGATAAGAAGATCCATTAGTCGATGCATGCATACATAGACAATATGATTGCTAAGAAGTTGAGGTGCATGATGCATTTTTTGTCTATAGACGATCACTTTTATGTAGGTAATGCTTCGACCAAAGTCAATGTCAACGGGCAACTTTCAAAAGCAATAAAACTGAAATGATCAATCGGGTAAGGCTGCCCATTGGCCCCACTGCTCTTCGCCATCACCACAAAAGGACTTAGCCGCCTTGTGGAGTGACAGATGGAGCTTGGTCGCATAAGAGGCATCACTTTGCCACATAACTCTAGGCAAATGACCATGAGACTATTTGCAGACGACACAAATGCCTTTGTTCATAATGACGATACCAGCCAAGAAACCTTTTGGTGGTGCCTTGACACTTTTTGTGAGGCCTCTGTGTCTAGAATTAACCATTTCAAGACTACATTCAGGGCTATCAAAGGGAATCAACCCAATCTCCCCACTGTGCAGGGATGCAAAAACATTCAATCGGATCAGGTGGCTTGCATGATTTGTATCCCCATGGGATTCAGTGTTACTTTAGAAAAAAGGTGGACTTGGGTCCTCGTGAGATTTAATAATAAACTTAACTATTGGAGGGGTCTGCAAATTAATCTTGCTGGCCAGGCCATGGTGAGCAACATGTTCCTCATATCCTCAATCATATACTTTCTTTCTTGTTGGATACCAAAGGATTAAGAATTATCCAAATTGGAAAGTATTTCTAGGAACTTTCTCTGGACTAGGGACCATAACAGGAGGGGGGTGCCTAAAACCAAATGGTCCATTTGTACTAGCCAAAACGAGAGTGGAGGTCTATGTATTATGGACATTTGCAGCATGGCCAATAAACTTGCAGCAAAGTGGATGATTAAGGCCTAGTGCAACAAAGATTCCTCTTTGGCCACATTAATTTTTAGAAACACAAATGCGATTACTCTGGTGGGCTACCCTGGCTTGAAAAGCCTTGACATCCTCACCCTCTTATTCTCTCCAATTCTAGTCTCACCCAAAGGATCTATCCTGGTAAGATCCTTGTGCAAGAGTTGGAACAGATTCAAACCTCACATCAGAATTAGCGAAGATTGGAAGTGGGCTACAGGTATACAAAAAAATGACTCTATTTGGTTCCTGATCCAAGGCATAAGAAATCTGGAGCCTTGGAATATCTTTAGTGCCAAGAGACTCAGGTATAAGGGATTCAAACAATGGAAGCACCTCTGGAAACAGGAGACGAACACATGGGTGGACTTTGAGGACCTTGATCCTAGTGTTGCGGTCACATACAAGGAGTCGAATATTTTATTGAGCACATGCCATGCTTGGGATGGCTCTAAAATCCAACTACTTATGGGACAGGATGCTCCAGACCTTCTGGGCCTTAAATGGTATAATGGCAATCGCCTCTCCAAGCTTCCATATGTCGGAGCTCACAACCACATTCACATGAGTCTCAACAAGAAATGGTGTCTCAACTGGATCAGACTTCGTTGGGAAATGAAATCTATGTCTATCTGGCACCCTCTCATTGAAAACAAAAAGTTGGTTCCTCTTATGGAAAATTTTACACCATGGCATATGGACCAATGAAAAAGCTAACAAGATCTGTGGTGCTCCACCTTGTGCTGGCAATGTTGCAATTGCAAAGAGGATATTGGTCACCTCTTCTTTGCTTGCCCTAAATCCCTTCGGTTATGGAGGTTCGTTGGTTGTCTTTGGGGCTCAGAGAACAAATCAATTGGAAGCAAGCCTTCATTGGTGAAGCGATCACTTTCTCTGTGGCGTTGTGGAAAGCGATTAGGGGAGAGATCCTTTGGAAGATTTGGCAGGAACGATGCACTCACAACTTTGGCAATACCCGCAAGGATTGGTCGATCGAGAAGTCCCTATTCCTTCACTAGGAAAAGAATTGCTAACTGTAAGAAAACCCCCCCTTCAGACATCACAAATAGCTTCAGTATGTCAACAATAAGCTTAAATCCAAGTGGGTTGTGCATTATGGGGATGAGAGGTTTATCAACCTCCTCTATAACTCCATGTAAGCTTTGTAAGGTCTACCATGAAGGTACGACTTCCTGACGTGTTTGTGCTGCCTCTGCATTGTGGGACTTGGGGGGTCCTGAGGGCACTAGTCCTATTCACTTGTATTCTTGTTTTATTTAATTAAATTCATTGAGAGTAGGCATTGCCGAACTCCCTTTTATATAAAAAAAGTGTTAAATAACATGAAAGATCTCCAAATCATCAATTACTTTTCCATAAACTCAGAACAAATGCCACGTGTACCATTTCTTTAAGACTTGCATGTGTGTCATTAAGATAAATAATTTATAGTAAGAGAATTTTTAATCAACGTATGGTGGTGCTCTTTTCTCATACTTGTGAGGAAACCGCATATAACATTACCGGCATACTACTCTCAAGCTGGACTCTATAAAAATCCATCCTCATGAGAGTTCTATCCATGTATCAAAGTGGAAATGGGACACACTGATTTTAGAAATATCAATGAATACAAATTTATCTTGCTATTAAACTTTTTACAAAAACTTCCATGGTACTCCATGATCTTTAAGATTTCACCTATGTTATACAGCAATCATCTCCAACATAATGCAGTTTAGAGACGACGACGAGCAATTGACATGTCAAGTTCAACAAACGTTGGGAATCCTGATCAGGAAAATCCAAACTAGAAAGCTGGAGAGATTGAGGTGAAAATCTTTTTCCTTGCGCTAGCCCCTTAGGTTCCTACCCCAACTTTGCATGCTGCGGTGGCTTGTTGTATTACCCACACATAATATTCAAGCTAAGAAAAAGAAAAAAAAAGGCGCAATGTTGTCTAAATACTTCAAAAACAATCAAAAACAATTTTTTTCAAGTCTAAATCATTAAAAATCAGAATATTACATATTTGAACAACCAAGTTTGGATAGGCTATTGCCGAATTTCCTCTTTGGTAAAAAAAAAAAAGGGAAAAGAAAGTTTTGATAAAAAAAAGGACGATACCTGAAATAGATAGATCAATTCGGAATAAAAAAATAGTCCGAACGTAAAACGATCACCTTGATTTGTTGAGCAGATGGATGTGGGATTCCCATTATCGATTCCCGTCGGCTTGTTATATTCAAATCATGTCATAGAAGTCTTCATAATGATCCTTCATTTCCTCTTCTCTCTCTCTCTGTTTCCCATCCTCTCTCTGTTTCCCATCCTCTTGTTTCGTAACTTCTTTATCCTTATCTCTCCTTCTCTATTCTAGAATCATGTTATAAAGTAAAGTATCTCGTTATTCTTGTGAGGGCCTCAATCATAAAATTTGGATTTAAGATAAAGCTTTTGTGCTTCAAATTCAATCCATTTGGACGTTGTTTGAACGTCTAGGGGATGTCTTGAGGCTCACGTTTTCCTCACAATTGGACATAGTGTCATATAATGTTTGAAATCTGGTAAATTGGAATCCTTGAAGCGTACATAGTTACATGGCTGAAACTTGAATGGTAAGCATCTACTTTAATAAATTTCTAGGCACTTTCAAAGATCAATATATAGAGATACTTGCTTTATGGGATAGTTTTCTCATTGACAATGTCGTGTTTACAACTTGTGCTTTCTCCCATTGATATCATGAGCTCTTGAAGACTTGAAGGAAGGAATCATCTATATCAATTAGTGCATTTTCTTAGATCTTTTTCTAGGTTTTGCAAAAACAAAAAGAAAAAGGGAAATGTAGAAGACCTTTATAGGGTAGGAACCTATCTAGAGGTCCTATAGGAAGAGAAGCATCGTCAAATAACCTTGCTCACAGCCCAAGAGGTTCCAACCATGCTAAAGGTGTGACAAAAACCTCTCACGATGATTCCTTGGATCTTCTGTTTTTCTCAGACACCTGACTTGATTCCCAATGCATGCGACTTCACACATGAGAAACAACCGATGGTTCGCTACCCCATGTGACACTCTCTCCATGCAACCACTCAAGTGGTCAACTGTGTGAGTGTCACATGGCCTCACACTAGTAACTATCATAAGAGGTTATTTCTACCATTAGTCATATAACATTTCCTTCCCCTTGAGATCATTTTCTCCCTAAAATGATGTTGAAAGGAATAAATCAGAAAGAAACAATATTTTGTGGCCACGATCGTTGAACCCCATGTACTTGATGAACATGGGTCATCTCTTCCTAATTTTTCCCTGTATTCTTCCCCTTGAGAAGACTCTTTTGAAGTCTTCATAAAGGTGAGAAATGATCTCTAAATGGTACTAACCTACTCCTCTTTATATAAGTGAATCCTTGTCCATTTATTTCTAGTGCATACTATGCTCTTAGGTTCATGTGAAATAGAATGAATAGAGAAAGGCTCTACTACCTCTCTTTCTAGAATGATGCCCTCTGATTCACTCAATGTTTTATTAAGCCAGCGAAAATGAAATACTCGATGGATGTGGCTACTCTCTAGAAGCTAGAGCGGCTAAGCTGCCTGACATATTCTCTTACGTATTGGAATGGCCCATAGTACCTAGAGTTGGAAAAGGTTCCATCTTCATGGCTTCAGGCCTAGATCAAACTCTAAGATGTACTTGCTCTCTTACCTCAAAGATCATTTCTCTTGTATGAGGATCATCATAGGCTTTAATTTGGTAGCCTTCGGTTCCCCAATTCCGCCTCAACCATCAAGACTCTTCATTCGTTTTTTTCATTCATGATTTTCTAGTGTTTTCCTTGGACTGAGCAGTTCTTTTTTGACCTTTGATCAGATGATTGCCCCAGTTCACCATTTCTTGTTCTTGTTAAAACTTCGTTTCGTTTCGAAGACCGATATATTCATCACTCGAGTTTCTTGTTCTCGTTAAAACTCCGTTCCTTTTCCAAAGGCCCATATGTTCAGCACTCAAGAATAAGCGATCTCATATTCAACGTCTTTAAAGCAGTATTGAAATCTTACTTTTTAAATATAAAAAGCCAAGTTCGGGAGTAGCCTACTCCTGAACTTTAATTAAAATAAATAACAATTGTACGAGCAATAGTGGAGTCTTTACCCATTCTAAAATTCTTTATTTCTCTGGGATCCTTTTTGTCATTCAATTTTATTTATTTAATTTAAATTAAAAAGTTGGCTTAGACAATTAGTGTAAGGCAGTTTTTGTTGCCTCTCGCCACTGATGGCACACTTCTCCCAAGGGATTTCTTTGGTCATCATCCGCTTCATTTCTAATGGCTGGGATTTCCCACTCATTACTGGTGGGTAATGTGGGTCCCCCTTTGGAGGTCAAAATCTTTGGTGCTTCTCTAGAGCTTTTTGGTATAAAGTCCCAAGTTGTCTCTCCTCAAAGGGAGGATATTTTGGTGAACCATGAAGAGTTCACGAGAACTTGTCTCATGAGTGAGTCATTTGGACCTAAGACCCCTCTTGACTCTTTTCGATAATGGTTGTTGAAGGGTTGGTTCCCTTGCAGCTTGGTTATTAGCAAGTGCTAAAAAATTTTAGCTAATCATGTGCTCTTGATTTTCGAAAATGACGAGATGGCCTTCCAAGCTTTCAATAGCACCTTGTAGGTATGGAGATCTACCTTATGTCTTTTTTAAATGGTTTCCTGAATCCATTCCAAATGGGCCAAAGCCAATTCACTATCCACTGTGCATTAAGGTACCTAAATTGCCTGTTTCGCTATATGGTTTGCAAAGGTAAAATTATATGAGCCATCATTCAACATCTTGCCTCCATAGAATACATTGGAGGGTTCATCTAAGAAGGTTTGAAATACTTGTTCAATTCAAGATGGCACCCATAGATTTTTGTCAAAAAAGATTTAAACAAAGACCTCTCCTCCAAAATTTCCATAGAAATTGTAGAAGAGAAAACCATTGAGTAGGAAATTATATACAAGAACTTGCCAAACTCTTGCTTTCACTTTTGTTTGGAGGGACATAGAAAAGATTGTCGTTTGAGATAGAAATCCATTAAGAACAAGAAAAATCTCGAAAAAGATAATGTAAAGGGAAACAAACAAGCTGCATTGGCCCAAAGCATGTCAAAAAATCATCCTCTAGCTGTTAAGAAAGCGAAGGAAGTACAAGTCTTGGAGATGAACCCATAAGGCTTCACAAAAGGGGGACAAAAGAAAGAGAAGAATCCCTAAAGGTATTATTGAGAAAAGTCTCTCTCGCACAACTTAAAAAACAAATATTTTTGTAAACTTGGAGAAGTAAGTGAATGACTTGGGATTACATAGTGGATATAAATCACTATAAATATTGCAATCATGCAAAAAGTCAAGAGGATTCCACTTTAAAAGCAGACAACCAAAAAGGATACACCACTACTAAAGAAGATGGATTGACTTGTAACAATGATGTTAACCAACAAAAGGAAAGCTTAATCATTTGATCCAGAGTTCTTGAACAGATACCAAATTGTTTCTAAAGAAGAATTCTCACAAAGAAAAACAATTTGCTGAGAGACTATGGAAGAGCTCCATTGAGGATAAACTCCTATGTTAGGACCCTTGCACCTTGACGAAAAAAGATGAAGTGCAAAACAAGAAAAAGACCCTCTATGCAAATAACTTAGCCTTGGATCATGACCATCAATTCTTTCAATGTTAGAGCATTGCCTGACCCCTCAAGGGCTACCATCATTGGCTAGTGGATATGAGATAAAAGCTTAATCCCAAACTTCAATTTTCTTTGAGACACCAAAATTGATGGCAAGGACCTTCAAACGAGCCTAAAATGTATTTCACCATCCCATGTCTTACTCTCCATCATGCACTCAAGGGGAAGTGACATCTCAACTATGAACATCAATTCCAATTTGTATGCTAAACTTGTGGATACCCTAGTAGATCATAAACATGAGCAGATTCGTGCTTCGTTTGGGGGTCCTCTATAGCTCACCATAGTCTGTGTGTATGCTTTCAATATCAAGTTGCAAAAGAGTCACCACTTGGCAATCATTGGACTCTCTACACCTCAACATCCTCTTTTGGGGGAACTCTCACATGTTGGAGGTTCTTTTTGATGGGGTGCATGAGGCGAAATATTGATGGTCATGAGAAGGATATCTCGGACCAAGTCAAGCTCCTCCTAGATCTCTTGGAGTTCAAAAACAAGGTTGGATTCTCTTAGTCCAACCTCTAGTATGGAGTTCACTTGAGGAAACCTAGACATGATAAAAGCTATATTATGTAGATTATCATCAATAAGTGGGTCCCCCTTCCCCCTCAAAATGTGTGGAGCTGTAGGGGAGTCATCAATCTCAAGAACCCCCTCGAATTCATGCCAATTGATCAACCTTCACTTTTTCATTGGTGGAAGAAAGATTACCATGTCCTAGGACTACGCCTTTGCCACTCACTCCTTCTACGCTAGGTCTTGGAGGATGGTGTTCAAGAAGACAAAACACATCTTGGTTAGGACTCAAAAGAATACTCAAAAAATTCATTTATCTAGAAGAGAAAATCTTTATAGAAGGCTTGGGCATCTTTAGACAAAATTCAACAAAGGCCACTCTCAGTACTAGACACGGCTTCTTAAAATTAGAAGGGTGTTGAGATATGTAGAAGAAATTCCAAGAAAGACACTAGAATTACACTTGAAAGATTGGTCGGTAGAGAAGGCAAACAAACCTACTAAAAATATGTGCATCCTTCCTAAAAACAAATAGTCCAATGAATCGATCTCTTTCATGATGGATATTGCTGGTCTTGAGTTCAAGAGAGATGAAGAAAATACTATCTTGATTATCAATCACTTACCCATCTTTTTGGGTTTCCATGCCTCTTTCTCCAAATACGCATGAAAACATGGTGATCATCTCTAGAGTGAAAACCAAATGAGTCCCATAAAATATGAAGCCTCTTCTTGAAGATTCTCATTTAGGATGATGAAATTCTTGATGTTATTGACTCGTTTCCTAAAGGAAAAAGCCCAAGATGGATGAACTCACAAACGCATTTCTCAAGTCCTTCAAGCATGTGGTGCTTAATCCATTATCTTTGGTGTGACAAGCGGCCATTTCTTTTGGTGAGCTACAAAAGTGTCTCAAGGAAGGCATTACCAAACATATTCACAAAAAAGGTAGCATCAATAGGATAGAAATTGGCAACGAATTACTATGTTACAAAACGGTTACAAGACCCTTGATAAGGTTATTGAATATCAAATTTCTTATCACTTAAAAATCTAGATTATGAAATATCAAAAGAGTTTCATCAAGGGGAGGTCCATCTCCCAAGATATCATTGATGTTTGAGAAGGACTCTTTTTTGTTAAAGAATCGGCTCAAGATGTCCTTTTCATTAAGATTTGTTGTGACATAGCTTATGATAGAGTCATATGGGACTTCATTCTCCAATGTATAAAAAATGTGGGCTACACATAAAAATGCACTAAGATGATCTCAACATTGTTGGGAAATGCCTTAGCTAATATAAACATCACCGGACAACTTTCTCAAGTTATTTGATTAAAAAGTTCTATCGGGCAAGTATTCCCCTTTGCCCCTCTTCTTTTTGCAATCATTGTCGCTGGCCTCAACTCCCTTGTTAAGCATCCTGCATGCTTAGGTCTTATTCAATGCATCATTCTTCCCCTCAATCAAGACGAGATGATCACGAGAGTCTTTGAAGATGACACAAATTCTTTTGTGGTTAATGGTCTGTCCAACATTGATAACTCTTGTTGCTGCCTCAATAGATTTTGTGAGATATCCAGCTCCAAAATAAACCACTCTAAAACCACTTTCACGGCTATTATTGGGCATCCATCTTAAAGGTTGATTGACCATGGCTGTAAGTTGATTCCAAGGGACAAGTCTTGTATGTGTTAGGTATTCGAATGGTATTCAATGTTTTGATGGGTTACCGACAAAACTCGGCTCTTTTTAAGATTGATAATAAGTGGCTTCACTAGAAAGGTATGTAGATCTATTTAGGAGGGCAAGCTATCGTGATTAACATGTTCCTTCTTTCTTTGATTATTAACTTTCTCTCTTGGTGGAGACCGAAGGACCTAGAGATTTTCAAATGGGAAAGAACTTGAAAAACATTTTTTTTTACTAAAGACCCTAATAGAAGTTGGTGCCGAGAATTAAATCGACTTGTATAAGGCAAAAAGATCAAGGTGGTTTGGGCATTCTAGACAGTGAAGGAATTGCCAATATGTTGATGACCAAATGGTTAATTATAGTGTGGAGAAATACAAAAGCCTCTTCGACCAAGTTGATTTTTAGAAACAAGGGTGTTCTTAGGCTTCTGGGCCATGCAAAATGGAAGGGCCTAGATCTTCTCACTCTTATGTCCTTCCCTTATGGAGTTACTCCCCGAGGCTCGAGCTTCGTGTGCTCTTTGTGGAAGAGTTAGAACACAGTGAAGCAATATCTCAAGTTGAATGAAGCTTGAAAATTGGCTACCATCATTAGACAAAATGATTCCATGTGGCTACGAATCAAGAGCATCAAAAGTGTTGAGACTTGGAACCATAGAAAATTTGGGAATCTTTGGAACAAAGGGTTCCATTTGTTGGAGCACCTATGGAATCATGGCACCTGCGAATCAATTAGATTTGATGACATTGACTAGGATACGAGAGTGGACTATGAAGAATGGTGCTTGTTGCAAAACAAATTCAATGCTTGGGGGTGCTCAAATCCTCGTCTCCTTATTGGGCATGACTCCCCTCATATTGAGGATCTTTGATGACACAATGACAACCCTCTTAAGAAATATCCAACTTAAGAGGAATGTGGACTTTCATGTTACACTTACCAAGAGATCTTGTGTGGATTGGTTGACTATGAGATGAGATTTTAAATTCCATCCTTTTGGAATCCCATCTCAGAGATAAGAAAAAATCTTCTTATGTGGTGTATTCTGTACAGGGAATTTGGGCCAATTTAAATGCCAACAAAAATTAAGGAGCCTTTTGTGGTGTATAGAGTGCCTTCATTAGCAATGAGTACTTGGAACACATCTTCTTTTCATGCCCCAAGTCCATATTCTTATGGATGGCCCTTGTGAGAATCATGTTGTTGTAGGGAGAATTCAATTGGAAGCAAGCATTATTGGGTGAAGTGGTCAGCTAGTCCCCAACATTGTGGAATACTATAAGAAGCAAGGCCAACTAGAAGCTCTAAAAAAAAGGGTGTGCTGCAAACTTTAGTAGCCCTCGTAGAGAATGGTGGATCAAAAAATATGTTTTTATGCAAAGGTTTTCCAATTCTAAAAATTCCCCACGTTTTAGACATCATAGAATTTTCTTCCTTAAAAGCAAGTGGGTCCCCATGAAGGGGATGAAAGGAATATGGAATTTCTTTGTTATATATTCTATCAGATTTTAAGCAACCTCTGCTTTGTGGGATTTGTGGAGCCCCATGTCTTCTAGGTACGATCACTTGTACACGTTCTTTTTATCAATTAAACTTTGGGAGACTAGGCTTTTCCCGATCTTCCTTTTGAAAAAAAAATACATTGAATATGGATATAAAAAGAACAAGCTAGAGACTTCTACTCTAAGAAACGTAATCAACTTCAGAAATAGAAATAAACCTTTGCTTCTAAAAATCATTTTCGATATTCTTATCGGGAACACTTAAGACTCTTAAAACCACCATATTCCATGCTTTCCTCATCCTCTTGAAGATTTTCGATCTTATACCATTTTCTAATATTCTTCTTACAAACCATAATGCTGAACTTCGAAATTAAAAACTAAAAGTCATGTGATCGGTCATCTGTCCTTTCACTTTACAGGGTTGACAGTCTACACTATACCGAAGTTATTAATATATATATATATATATATATATATATATATATATATATATATATATATATATATATATTTGTGTGTGTGTATAAGTATATAATATATATATAGTGTGTATGGCTGTATAGATAGTGTGTCATTTTCCTCTGAAAAAACAGAACTCGTTCGTTTGCCTGAAGGATGGAAACTGCACTTAGTAGTAAACTTGAACATTCTTGTAACTTGATTGAGCTTCTTCATCTCATCATCAGACCATTTTTAAACATTTTGACACCTTCTCTCAAGACTTCACTCATCTTGTGACGCATTCATGATTACAAAATAATCTAACCTATATTTTGTATAGGTATGAACAAAAATATTCTGGTGATACTTGATCCTTTTCGTTTACACAAATGAGATGAAATATTGGTCAAGCTTTCCAATCTGGCAAATAAGCATATATAATTCGTGATTTTGCCTTGTCTAGATCTTGTGGCTTGCTTCTAATATTTTATTAAAAGATAGAATCCTTGAGCTTGAGGTTTAATTGGACTCGGCCTTCGGTCTGGCTCGCTAGGTTTGAAAGCATGCGGTTCGTGAATGGTGCACTCCACTAGCTTCCCATTTTTATCTAATGTAATCATTTTCTGTAGGGATTTGTATTTTAGGGTCATCTCTTTCTATGTGGAAGTACTGAATTTCAGCTCTAGATGGTGAAAGAATGTTGTCTTTAATGAGTTAGGTTTAAAACTATTCTGTTCTTGAATGGTACGTTCCATAAGCTTTCATTCTTTTTAAGATATCATTATATGTAAAGAGTTGTATTTTAGGGTTCTATTGGCTACAGTAAAAGAAACAATGAAGAACTCTGGTAGAACAAACAATGAGTGTTCCGTGAAAGAAACTCGCTACTTTTCTTGGATACAAGAGTCAACCACTATGATAGCTCTCCAGTCTGTCATCATGAGAGGGTGTTTCTGTTAAAGAATGACACCCTTTGAGGAAAAAGAATCCCTCCTGAAGGATCTACCTGAAATCAGAAACAAATTAAAGCCTCATAAAGCGGTATTCAAAATTGTATGTCTTTTTTATGCCACTATCTAGATCTCTAGTACTTTTATATTTCAACATGGACCCTCCGGTTTCCAAGGTGGTACTATTTCCCCTCTCTACCACTCGATTATGCTTATGTGTGTATTTGGTGGTTATCTCTCTCTTTATTCCCTTATCCTGAAATCAGGAATAAAACTTGTGGGAGAAGTGTTATTCCCTCCATCAGCCATTAGACTCTAAAGGATTTTACGTGTTTGATTTTCCGCAAAACTAAGACACTTCTTAAAGTACAACAACACTTCATCTTTATGCTTCAAGAAATAAATCATCATCCGTCTGCTAGAATCATCAATGAAAGACATATAGTACCTTAAATCTCAGATGGATTGCTCTTAACTTAGTCCCGAACATCTCTGTGCACAAGCTCTAGAATGTCTCCATGTCTATATCCCTTCTTTGTGAATGGGAACTTGTTTCCCAAATTGGCATGCACTACAATTGTAATTCATATGTATCTTGGAGATGTTGGGTAGTCCAATCACATATTGTTCTCCACTAATTATCTTTAGGGTTCTCTCTCTAATGTAGGAAAATATTGTCTGACAAACCTGTAACTCTAATAGGGGTTGAGTACCATAATTAAACAATACTATGTTCCTAGTGTCTTGGAGTAAAAAAGTGAACGATTCAACTTTTCTTTCTCCTTTGCTTATCCTCTTTAAACCTTGATATGGTTCCTCTTTAGAGGCTCCATTCTGTATGAACCTTACCTCTAAACCTTTATTGACAATCTGACCTCTCCTGATCAAATTCTTGGTTATACTAGGTACATAGAGAACTTTGCTCAATAGATTTATGTTGATTGTTTACATTTACCTATTTCTCCATAGGATGCCTCATGTCATCCTTTGTTCTGAACTCTACTTATTCTTTGGATCTTCCAAGCCAAAAAACAAATGTTGCATTCAATGCTACATGCAGCTAGAGTCAATATAAAACACATGCTCATCTCATTTACCTTCCGTCATTGTAGTTTTCATGAGCATGAATGAGTCCTCTTGGGACGGTTCATCACTCTATTTATTCTAGTGTCTTCTTCCTTTGTAGCTTTCATGAAAGTTTTTGTTATATCTATTGTCGTTCTATACATATGAATTGTTATATCTTTCTCTAAAAGCTCCATATCCATGTCTATTCTATACTCTTCTTCTTTGGTTTCTTAGGTTCTTCAATAAACGATCTATGATGTGGTCCATTAATCCACATATGACACAAAGAGAGGATCTTGGAGCCCTCCCTCTACCTTATATTCTAACTCTACTTCTTGCTCTTGCGCTTCTACCTTTATCAACAAAGTGATTATGGGAGGTGATTCCTTCATCATCACACTTTTTTTCTTTTCCTTTTCCATTGTTACCTTTACTTGTATTAATCTAGAGGACATAGGATTGATTGCCTTTCTATTCTCATTGTTCTTCATAATTTTGACCTCATGATGGAATATTTGCCCCATGAGTGTCTTGAAGTCTGGCACCATCGTATCAATGTATGAGTCCAGGTCACATGTGAATGCTTCCTACTTGTTATCAACTTTGACTCCATTGATGACTTGCCTCACAATTTATTCTCGATAAATAATATTTCCAATGTCATTTATCTTGGTGAGAACAGCATTGAGACTTTGTTTTGATAGCTTCTTCAGTGATGTGAACTGCACCCACAATTGATGAGATTGTATCTCTTTCTTTTTTCAAGAAGAGTAATCTAGAGTGAATAGGAGTGGTTTGATTGGGGGAACACAAGCACTTGCTATCTCACAAAAATTGAAGAGAAAGTATGGTTCATCTTTGGGTTCATCAAAACCAAATCGTCAACCTTCCTTTTGCACTCATTCCCCCTAATGATGTTGAAAGAGATGCAAATATTGCCAAAAGGTGATCATACTATTCATCATGGATATCGATGGGGTTGAATGCAAGATGGATGAAGAAGATAATATGTTGATTGTCACTCAATTTACCTAGATTCTGGGATTTCCATGCCTCCTTCTCCAAATAGGTGTGATAACATGGCGACCATCTTGAGAGTGAGAACCAAAAGAATTCTGCAAAATATGAAGCCTCCTCTTGAAGCTCCCATAACGGATGATGAAATTCTGGAAGTTATTTATTTTCCTCTTAAAGCAAAAAGCTTGGGTTTGGATGGCCTCCCTAGTGAGTTTTTCAAGACCTTCAAGCATGTGGTGACTATTCCATTATGTTTAGTGTGGCAAGAGGCAATCTCTTTCAGTGTGTCGGCCGAATTTCTCAATGAGGGCATTATCAAACTTACTCACAAAAGGGTTTTAGAAACAAGATTGAAAATTGGTGATGAATTACGATGTTACAAACTGGTCACAAGACCTTTGATAAGGTTATTGCTAATAAAATTGCTTCTCACTTACAAAACTGGATCACTCAATCTTAATAGTTTGAAACTAAGAAGCCATTTTTTTCGATAAAACAGGAAAATTGGGTTAGATAATGAAATGTATGTAAGTACAGAGGCCAGTCATCAGCATCACCATAGATACGCATCTGCCATTGAAGCTAAGACAAAACGCCGATCGCAGGAGAAGAGGACATTACAAAAGGCTAGACACCATCACAAATTTAGAGGAGGAATACAGCTTAAGCAAGGAATCACTCCACTTTTGCTGGGGGGGGGGGGGAACCCTAAGGTGGTTAGATAGGCTGAAATTTACATCACGAGTCAATGTAGTATGTGAGATACATTGCTAACTTGAAACTTTAATACTGTGAGAGAATTTATGATACAATGAGGTGTTCCAATTATTCAAGACTCTCAGATTTCGCGATCTCCAAATGAACCAAACAATAGTACCTCTCCAGATATTCCATAAGGTAAAGTCAAATCTGTTGCAGGACCCGAGGAGAGTTTCTATCATCCTCTTGATAAAGTAGGACCCCTCCACAGTTTCCATAGCAGAAGTCAAACCTATTGCAGCTTCCTATGAGAGCATCCTGACAGCATCCTTCCACACTTTGGGTCAAGCTTCCTTTTGAAAAAAAAGAGACGTTAAATCATGATGTGAAAAGGACAAATTAGACACTTCTACTCTAAGAGACGTAATTTACTTCAAAAATAGAAATAAACCTTTGGTTCTAAAAAGCATTTTCGATATTCTTATCATGAAGACGAAAGATTCTTAAAACGACCATATTCTATGCCTTCCTTCATGGTGTATTGCTAGATTATCCAGCGATTAAAATGTGATCGGACATCCTCGAGATGTGAAACCAAAAGCGTAGCTCCTCATCCTGCTCAAGATCTTGGATCTTGTACCATATTCTAGTATTCTTCTCACATACCATAATGCTGAAGTTCGAAATTAAAAAAGTAAAAGTCATGTGATTGCTCATCTATTCTTTCATTCTAGAGGGTTGACAGTCTACACTATATCGAAGTCATTTCTATATATATACTTTTTGACTTTACCATATCTAAAACTTGTGCCTCTCTTCTAATGATCTATTAAAAAATAGAATCCTTGAGCTTGACATTTAATTGTACTCGGTCGTCGGTCTTGCTTGCTAGGTTTGAAAGTACGCGGTTCGTGAATGGACTAGGCCTTCAGTCTCGACTCGGCGTCAAGGCCTAAATTTGGCAGGACATATATGATAGGTAAAAACATTGGCTGCCTGTCATGTGACAATTTTTGGACAAAAATTCTCTGTCAAATGACAGCTTAAATTGAGGAAAGACAAGTTATCGATATTTCACACAAATACATGCTGAAAAGGTTATGTTCCTTTTTATTACATGTGGACACATGATATACAAGCGTGCAAATGTATGCACATCTACATAGTAAAAACATAAAAATGAACACGCATATACAAACACCTATTGCGTTCACACTATCATATATGTGCATATAAATACATATTATACATACACACAAACAATACACTTATGCACATATATATAGTATGTACATATATATAGTATGCACATGTATAGCAACATGTATAGCAACAAGACACTTATGCACATATATATAGTATGCACATGTATAGCAACATAAAAACACTTGCACATATGCATGATTTATGCATGTACGTTTTATAAATGATCAAACACTTACATACATGTGCACACATGCACTAAGTCTTCATATACACCTACATTATTCATTCTGACAGAATGTCACATGCATATATAAACACAAACACACCTGTACAAATACATATACTTCCATATACATTTACATATACAAACATGCGGACATGCACATACATGCACAAAGCATTGTTCTACACCATTGTAAATACATACCTATATCATTCATACTAATATACACTGATAGACCCCCTTGAAGAAATGATTCGCTCAAGACCGTTACTCATAAAGGTTCTTGATTTCATGTTGGTTAACCAAACTTAAATTTCTCTTTTTCTTAGAATGGAAGTGTATTTTAAAACTGAAACATGATACATTTTTAATAACCATATGTCAATGGAATGTTTATTATAACTAAAAAACTTGTATGCATAAAAATAGGCTACATATCAATGGAATGATTGTTATCACCATGAGACACATAAGATTTATGTACATCTTTCATAAATAAACATTTCAATACACTGTACATTGATTATGACAGATGCTTGCAGTCAAGTTTTCAAGTGCACTCGTTTTGATTGTTGTAGAGAAATCCACATAAAATACCATTTTCAACTAGAGCAGTAAAAGCCATCCGGTTGATGTACTCATAACAAGTGTTGGTTCGCATTTATTGACTCTTGTGTACAAGGTTTGCATAATCTTTTCAAACCACTTTGCTAACTAAAAATAGAAAATCAAGTGCATCGATGCATGGATAAAGGATTCAGAGTATCATTTCTTCCCTATTAAGCAATTAAGCTTTGATTGCACAAGACTTTTAGCACAAAATTCTATTAGTGCTATCCATACACACACACACACACACACACACATATATATATATATATATATATATATATATATATATATATATATATATATATATATATATATATATATATATATATACGTTAGTTTTAGTTGTGCCAAAAAAAGGGAAAGCAAGATGGATGAGAAAATGTTTTGCATGTGCTTTAACCCTATAGATGTCTTGATTAAACGTACTTACATAGCAAACTTTAACATGTAAACAATCCACCTTTGCCTTTGTGAGTGGAAAGCCAATGAGACTACTTTCAAATGTAAGCGCTTGCTTCATCCTCTAACCTTCGATAATCAATCATGTCTGATTTTTGAAGTATCATGTCAGTAGGACACATTCGTAGTACTTGCTTACCACAAACACATGCAGCACATCCGTGAATAACTTGAAGAACTCATCAATACATTAACATATCTTGTAAGAACATTAACGTATATAACTATCATAATGAGAATGATTAACAATATACTCAAGAGATCAATGTCACTACCAGTGTGTGTTTAAGTAACGAATTCAAAACCTACAAGCAAGAAATAAAGAAGCTTATAGTGACTCACTTATTTGTAATGGAGTGAGTAAAAAGGGAGCCAGCAATAAACCTCATAAACACTTGAATAGGAATATACAGTGAGTTTTTTGTTCCTCCCATTCATACTTTACCGATAACTCACACCACTGCACCACCTTGAAGCTTGCGTGGAGCCCTAATATTTGCCTATACATCAAAATGTTTTCAAAATTTTAATTGAAAATCAATTCAAGTCATTATAAAAATGATATATAAAAAAATATTTTTATTCAAATGTTTTTTATCAGTGGCATTGATCTCATATTTGTAAAAAGCGCTCTCATAGATCACCATCCATCTACTTGCTCTTCAACATGAATGCTTTTTCTCACAAATAAGGTATAATAAAACTCAATCAACCAAAACTGTGAGCGCAGTATATATGAATTTTCAGGTCTCATACAAAAAAAGATAAAAGAAAGCCTTGTCTTTATGATTGATAATTTGACAATAAGATGAAAAGAATCTCTATTCGAACTTCTGTATACAATCTAAATTAAGTACATTGCAAGTGAAACAGAATAATGAATCAACAATAGCTACAACATTTGAATAAAATCTGAAAAGAAAACTCCATATCTCTGTATATAAATCTATCATCATGATTGAATGCCTTTCCATGTCCTCACAAGTTGTTCCTAGAAATACGTGAAGATCATTTCACATGAATCATTCATAATGTTAATAGCACCTCATAATCTATGTATGAAACCTTGCCAAGTTGATGCATCCAATTTCTCAGTCATCGTAGTCTTTTTGTCAGTCCATACACTCAGAAGAATACCAAATCTTCTGTTTGTTCTTAACTTTCGATTAAAAAATAAAGTTAACAAAGCTTCTTGCAAAAAGACCTCACTAATCGAATTCACCCCATATAGTGTTTATCACATTGTGCTCACTCCCCAAGTTTTACATTTCAAATAGTAACATTGACAACAAAGTCAAACATATAATTCTGAAGATTTGCCTGTATACTAAATTTTTTCAAATGCTCTCAGTCTCTCTCTCTCTCAAATATAAGCGCACTCGGCAGTCATACATATTTTTGAATGCATGCAAGGCTTCATTTTTTCAAATGCTCTCTCTCTCTCTCTCTCAAATATAAGTGCAGTCGGTAGTCACACATATTTTTTAATGCATGCAAGGCTGCATTTTTTCAAATGCTCTCTCTCTCTCTCTCAAATACAAGTGCACTTGGCAGTCACACATATTCGAATGCATGCAGCAAGGCTTCTATGATGTGTTGATAAGGGTCTCTATGTATGTGTGTCCCGGGAATCACACATTTGGGGATTTTTTTCGCAAGGCTGATGAGATTACATTATACATATGGTTGGTTCATTATTCAAAGGTTTTATGCATCATGCTATGTCGTATTTACGTGGTGTTGCATTATACCGCTCATCTCGACTCGCAAGTTCAACAAATTAACCACAATTGCTCTCTCTCACTCTCTCTCTTTCTTTCTCTCTCTACATACCTATAGCATTGCATGGGTGGTTGGATGACACACACATGTTCAAGGTGGCTGATAGCAGGCGAGAATGACCTCAATCCACTCTCTAATGTCATGACTCATCAGCGAAAGTTCAACAACTTAACCACAACTACTCTCTCTCTTTGTTTCTCTTTCTACATACTTGTAGCATTGCATGGGTGATTGGATGACACACACATGTTCAAGGTGGCTGATAGAAGGCGAGAATGACCTCAATCCACTCTCCAATGTCATGACTCATCAGCGTGGCGGAAGCCTTCAAGTTCCAGCACCTTACGAAGTGATCATCAATCTGTAGAACTCGGACTCAGGCTTGAGTTGTGGAGTGGAAACTGCATGTATGAAACTTCAAAGTTGAGAACTTGATCCTCAAGAGAATTAGGGAAAACAATATTCACATTCTATTTTGGAAACTTGTCGGACTCCAGTCACAACTGGCGAGTCACCACTCCACTACTCCTTTTCAATTCCCCACTCTTCATAATAATTCCTTAGTGACACATGTCAGCCAAAGGTTAGAGTGATACACATAGTATTTGTGTATACGTACAACACACACATATATCTATCTATCTATCTATCTATCTATATATATATATATATATATATATATATATATATATATATATATATATATATATATATATATATATATATATATATATATATATATATATACATATATATATATATATATATATATATATATATATATATATATATATATATATATATATATATATATATATATATATATATTTATTTATTTATTTATTTTCTCTTTTGACAACCATTTTATAAAGCGTAACCTATGAAAAGACAGATAAATATAAGTCTTTTTTGTCCCATGATAGAAAAATTATATTGCTTTATTTGTCATTCGACAAATAGCTTTTGAAATCAACTATTTTTGACAGACAAAATGGCCTTTGACAGGCATTTTGCCCGTCAAATTTAGGCCGTGACATCGTTACTATCAGAGTCGGCATTTGGTAGAGATATCATTTCGTGTAGAAAGTTCTATTTTGCAATCATCGCTTTAGGTGTGGAAGTACTGAGTTTGAGTTATAGATGGTGAAAGAATATTGTCTTTAATGAGTCCCGATATCACTCAAATCAGAGGTGAGTGACATCTTAATGGCACGAGGGTTGAGTTTCTTTTATTTGAAAGTTATCTAGAAAATTTCCATTCTCATTGGAAGACATTTCACAAAAGAACAGCAAGGTTGTTCAAAACCAGCTAATCTGCCAAATAACTAACTAACGTTATTTTGGCTAGCTGATACACTTGAAACCATTAGTTTTTGAATTGGTATCTGAGGATATCGATAACTGAGAAACGAAGAGTAGTTGAATAATATGTAATCTCAATGGTCCTAGGCGATATATTTTTCGTTAAAGTAGAGAACCAATGATGCATTTGTTTGATGGAAAAAAATCTTAATTGAGAAGAAGAAGCCAATTGAACAGTTGAATTGAATAAAGAAAGAAAGAAACAAGTTCTGTATGTGAAGATCAAGAAAGGGTACCAATTGTCTTCATAAACATTCACACTTTAGGAGGGCTGATCTTCATAGATTTTGCACTTGACTTAATCTTTACATAGTCTCTTTTAAATACAAGTGCATTTAATTTGTATTTGATGGGTTTTGAAAATGACTATGAGCTTATTTGGTATAGAGAGTCCCTGCCTAAACATGCTCAATGAAAGGAGTAGAAAATACTAGCTCCTCATTCCTTATCAAGCTAAGAGGCCTTATATCAATAATTTAACATTCCTTGAAGCTTAATACTCAAGTATTGAAAAACTTATCAAATATCCTTGACTTCAAGCTTCCATTATCGTTAAATCTATTGTCCCATACCAATGAATGCACATTAGTGATAGTGTAAACCTAGATGTGTCATACCATCCGATTGACACTTCATCCTTAACATAGACAACTTAATTTACCTTTTACTCAAGGCTTGCTAGCTAAGAATTTTTTTTTGTTTAATCAAAATACTTGTAAGTTACATCCTTGCCATTTCTTGGTTTACTCTTGAAAAGAATTTGAATACTGAGACTTCATTGAGCTTTTCCTTTGATAAGATGCAACCAAAAGGATTTTCTTCTATGTCATTTGATAATAAAGCTAGTATTTTCAAACTAGATAATGTCGTTTGACAAAGTTTTCCATCTATGCAAAAGGAAATAGTACATTGACATAGCCCAATATTCATATTTTTAACCATATTGGAATGTTGTTGCTTGTCTATAGGACTTATTCTCGTGCACTAGTACGTAGGGTATCTTTCCACCCGTTAGTTTTCCTTTTCTTCAAATATGTACTCATGAAGCAACTATCTTGAAGCTTCAAATGGATTATACCGATTGTCAAGAACACGAGAAGTTTAACTACGAGGGAAATGACTATTTCAAAAGAAAAAAATGGCTCTACCATTTTTGTCCTTAGGTTTTCACTTTATGACATTCTTTTCCCTCTTTACTATGATCTTTGTCCTCCATGATCAGGTGTTGAATGTCTTATGGCCTTTGCACTTCATGAGATCTTTCATGATTATCAAAGGTTAGCCCATCATTGTTTTCAGGGTTTGATTTTGGCCCTAGTTTCTCTTTCAGATATCCTGCATTCCCAATTCATGTTACCACCAACTTATGATGAATAACAAAAGAAACATTGGTTGAGTTGTTTTCTTAATTCCTTTGCCTTTTTGATCACGTACGACATGGCTTCAATGGAACATTTTTTTCTCAAAGATATTTAGCATGCATAAGGTTCAAATATTGAACCCTTCTTTCAGACATGCATGGAATTCTCACTTGAGACTTCGTTATATGTGTAAACTTATCCTCAGTTCACTCATGAATTTACATGCAATAATAAGCTCAAACTTCTCATTAATGTTCATTCCATGCTATGATGAACGTCCAAAGTTCAATCTCTAATCATACTTTGGAAGGACATTCCATTTCATGGTAATGAAAAGTGCCTCTAATGCACCATTTAGATGATTCAATGTTTGCATCATTCAAGGTGTATGTGGATCTCTATCATAGAAAGTAAACGTAGATGAACAATTTGGAAGTAGCACTTATCTCTATCATATCGTTTGGAGGCTTGGACCATTTTGATTCTCCGTCATTCTTCTTTGGGCTTTTATACTTACTGGTTTGCTAGAATATGTATGTATTTTACCAAAAATCTAATCATCTGTTTATGCTTACTTAATTTCTTGTATGGACACGTATATAAAGGGATTCTATTTTATTCCTTTGTATGATCAGGCATGCCTCCACCCTTCTTTCAATAGGAAAAATTGACCTCGTCTCCTAAAAAAGGAAAAATTAGTAGTTATTCCTTAGGATACAGATCATGCAAACTTGCCTCTACAGAAGATGTGTTTCCCCTAAAGATTGTTTTAGGTTTGAAGAGTTTAATTTAATATAAAAGGAATCAAACATTACATGTGACGTGTTTTTCCTTGCGCTAGCCTCGTAGGTGGCAAACCTAACTTTGATTTATGTTCTTACCCCTTAGGTGGCTGTTGTATAACTCACACAACTTTCAAGCTATGCAAAAGAAAAAAAGTGCGGTGGATATGTACCTCCAAAGCAATCAAGAAGAACATTTCTAGAGTATAAATAATTGCAATTCCAAATATGCATATTGAGCGACAACGCGTGAGCTCAAGAACGGAGATACCTGGAATAGAAAAACAACTTGCGAATAAAGATGGCCTGAAAGTAAAGAGTCCACTTTCATTTGTAAAGTGGATGCATACAGAATCCCCATTATGGATTTCCATCGACCTTGTGATCTTTAAATTGTCTCATACCAGATTTCATAAGAGTTCCTTGCATTTTCCTCTATCTCATCTTCTCCATATCTACTTTTAATTTATAGTTTTAGTTCATCTTGCTTAAGTCTGCTTATCTATCTAAAAATGTTGTATGCTCATCCCTATACTTTTAATTTATATTTTGAGGTCATCTTCCTTAATTCTACGTCTCTATCCCGAAATCTTGTAAGATCATCCAAAAACTAAAAGCTCAGACTATTATCCTCCCAATATTTGAACTTCCTTGCCCCTCTGTTTCTAATCAAAGGATGGGATTTTGCTTATTTCTGTAAAGAGAACACAGAGCGTATTTCTTATCTTACCACAACACATCATGAACAAGCAAAGCTTTTTCTGTCTCTCGTCTCTCTTGCATCCAAGACTTGAAGGGTAATAAAAACAAAGCTGGATGTACTGATGACCCAATTTATTAATGGCTCTTCTCTTTCATAAAGAGACATCTTGACATGGCAATGAGGAGACATTTTGAAATGTCCAAGTAGTAGTACGAGGTCTTTATATGCACCCAACAATAAAAGACCTTTGACTCCTCCCATACCTTAAGATCTTGCGAAAAATAACATGACACATTATACCCTACAATAGGTATGAATTTATGAAACCATTGTTATATGCACATGACTTTTAATATCAACATTGTTCCTCCTCGTTTTATGTACCCTTAAATCTCACATTTGATTAAGTTATATGAAATTCTCTATAGATTACTATCCATGATAGTGGGAGTGATTGTAATTCAGAAACCCTAATAGCTTTGTGCTTTTAAATTCTTATATGTACGTTCGAGCATAGGCTAGTAACGCTGTATAAGTTGCTGACTCTTATTAATCACCTGGATGCATTTATTGCGTGTCTTGAATCCAAATAAACGAATCCATGTTTTGAGGATGTTTATCATCTGAATATGAAACTTGAAAGCCGTAGAGAAACCAAAATTAATGGTACATTTAAATGATATTAATCATGCAAAGTTTTCTTTAAGTAAGATTTTTTTATCGAAAACCTTGTTTTAAATTCAACAGTTCATTTTGAAGGACGTGGAATTGAATTAAAGAAAAAAGGAATAAAGTCTGCACTTGAAGATCAAGAAAGGATGCAAGTCGTGTTCACAAAATTTCCATCCAGAAAGCTCGAAAGATCACGATATTGGCCTTATTCATCACCTATCTCTTTTCTTGGCCTCCTTTATATGTCTGAACATTGAATGATGCTCTTAGGTGGCTGATTGTATGACTCAATAACAACTTCCAAGCTGTACAAATGCGAAAAATGCGATATTTTTGTACCTTCTAAATATTATAAAAATTAGTATTTTGAAGTATGAATTATTAAGGAACATCATCTCATGATTGAAGAACAGGGTACGGCCACCCACAAAGAATGTAGAATTTCTTTTTATCACGTTCTTCATGATTACTCTGATCTAGAAGAGGTTCAACAGGACTCTATCACTGGAAACGAGTTCGTATCACACCTAAAATGTGTATCAATAAGTATTTATTATAGCTTAGTGCAAAGAAAGAACAATATACTACAAAATCTGCTAATGCATAATTTATCAATCTGGCAATGCTTATTGCGAAACAATGCTTAATCTATCAGAAAATGCTTAATCTGGCAATGCTTAATGCGGAACAATGACTAAAAGTTTAGAAGGTGTTCTTGCATCAGATTTGAGGACATCGAACCAAAAATAAGGGTTGTTTAAGGAACAAGCTCAGCTTGTGGAAGGCTTCGAAAGTTCGTTTCTTGGTTGGCAGGGAGGCCTTCAGCCGAAGGGACTAAGCTGAAACAGCAGAAGAAAATTAAAAGTTATTCTGACATGTAGAAGCAAATGCGAAATTCATGGTTACCTCAACAACAATTGGGGAACTAGTTAACGACACCTAGAGCATGCAGTTATGCAACTCGTTTTCAGTGAGGGCTTAAGTTCACCCCCCTACTGGGTGCCTACTGGAGACCTCCCACACCTCATTTCTATATATATCAAAGTCATTTCTCTCTATATATACTTTGTGATTTTCCGTTGTGATGTTACCTGCTCTAGAACTTGTGCCTTTCTTCTAATTTTTTATTAACAGATAGAATCCTTCGGTCTGGCTTGCTAGGTTTGAAAGTATGCGTTTCGTGATATCATTTTGTTTCTAATCTAATCATTTTATGTAGAGAGTTGCATTTTGACTTTGAGTTCTAGATCGTGAAAGAATATTGTCTTTAATGAGTACCGATATCACTCTAATCAGAGTTTAATGGCATGAGGGTTGAGTTTCTTGTACTTGGAGGTTATCTATAAAATTCCATTTTCATTAGGAGACATGGCACGAAACAACACAAATGGTGTTCAAAACCAGCTAAACTGTCAATAACTAGCTGATACACTTTAGCCCATTACCTTTTGAATAACTGAGCAACGAAGACCACTTGAATAATATGAAATCTCAATTGTCTTAAGCGATATGTTTTACATTACAGTAGAGAACCAATGATCCATTGGTTTGATGGAAAAAAAAAATTCATAATAGTTTGAAACGAAGAAGCCAAATGAACAGTTGAATTGAATAATAGTTTGCATGTTCAGATCAAGAAGGGTATCAATCGTCTTCTTAAACATTCTTGCTAGAAAACTGGAAAGATCAAGAAACGGTGTCAATCCTCTTCATACACATTTATCGGCTATCGCTTTTCTCGGACCCTTTTAGATGTCGGAACATTGAACCTTTTAGAAAATTCGAAGACTCAAGAAGAATGTGGCCTTTCATGTCACACTTACCAAGAGATCGTGTGTGGATTGGTTGACTCTGAGGTGATATTTTAAGTTCCATGCTTTTGGCATCCCCTCTCTGAGATAAGAAAAGCAGTTCTTATGTGGTATATCTTCGAGCAGAGAATTTGGGCCAATGTAAATGCCAACAAAGATTAAGGAGACTTTTGTGGTGTATACGGTGCCTTCATTTTCAATGACTACTTGTAAAACATTTGGAGGGCCCCAACTCCATATAAGGCCTATTCACGAAATTTGGGAATTATTCAAGTCCCATTTATAATACCAAGTGATGGAATTAACTTATAATTTCTATGTTATATTCTTCTTACAAAGATCAATTCATGAATACATCTTCTTTTTGTTAAAATGTTTTAAGCTTTCAATAGATAAAAAATAATATTAGTTGATGAGCTTATTTAAAAAAACACCAAGGAGTATGAATAAACAAAGAAAAGCATTAGGGTGGTTGGGCCTCTCGACTCTTGAGGCGGGGACGAGGGGTTCAACCCCCATCATCACATGTAAGGGACATGTTTAACATGGAAAGTTGTATCTTGTGGGATAAGGTGGGTCCCACGGATACTATGCCCTTCCTTATATAGTTGCAAATTCAAAGTTAAATCCTGGAGGAGTATGCCTCTACTGAACCTCCATTTAAAAAAAAAAGCAACCACATGAATTTAGATCTAATTTAACAATACTTAATAATATGCAATTTGACATACTAATAATTGTTCATTTAGGTGAATGATATGAAAATTATGTCAATACTATAGATTGTTTCATATAGTTTTATAATAAATCTATCATACTAACTTAGGGCTTTGAAAAACAATCAAATTCAGTAATTACTCAAATATATACAATTTAGGCTTTCAATAATTTTTCACTTGGTTGAACAGTCCCAAAAATATGTGGTGTTTAAAAACACCAATAAAATACATGATGTTCAAATATTTTAAAATCATTGATATCGTTTCTGAATATATTGTTCAAGTACATAATATGTTTCTCTATCACAAGGTTTCTGATTTACAATTGTATTACATGTATAAGAACGTCTGTTCTTTGAGCAAATCCATCCATAAAGCCACGGAATCATTGTTTTGGATAAAAAGTTTTCCAACTCCTCCGATGATTGCCTCCACAGCTTCGGTAGAATTACATAAGTGCCTTTCATATTCCAAATCACATGATATAATGTATCATAAAAAATAATGGTATTATTTCCATCCAAATCTGGAAAAATTTTCCAAATTGTGTCCAAGTTTTTATGATGCACAAACTTATATCCGATACGGATATCAATTTTTTGGCATGCACTCTGACCTGCTATAATATGAAATCTTTGATGGTGTTTTGGAAAACATACTGCAAGTGTTCTTTGAGCTATCGACACTCTTTCTGTGGTCCAAATCCACACTTCAAAAAGATCCATACAAAAATCCAAGAAATATAATGCATCCTTGCGAATGTAATGCGCAATTCTTGTGTTCTCTTCAATAAAATTCATATGGTTTTGCAAAGATTCAAGTAATAGATCACCCCTTTCCTTGTCAATTGTCTTGAGCAAAATGCCATTCATTTCCAGTATCAATACCCTTCTTTCATCTCTTGGGAATGAAGAAAATCCTTGCTTTCTTGATGAAGATTCATATATGTGTGAAGACAAGCAAGACATCAATGCCAAGCTTGGGTTTTCTTTGTAGTTCATATGCAAATCAGCATTTTGTTCTGCAAAATAAAATTGAAGTTAATTAGATTTATATAAAAATCAATTGTTTTACAGTCTATATTACTTCATAATCACAGTAACTAAAGATATGTTTAATTAAGCCATTATCATTTCTCTCAATATTTAAAACTTATAGTAAATTAAAATTGATAATACATAAGAAAATGTAGGAAAATTGATTTGAATGCATGATTTTATATTCATGGGGATTCCAATTTCCTTTTATAGTTTTTCTTATAATCAATATAATTAAAAGTAGACTAAGCCTAGAAAAAACTTCATATATGTGTGTGTGTGTATTTATTTGTGAAGAAAAACAATCTTTCATGAAAGAAGGAAACTAACATTAAAAAAATGGGTTATCATATGTGTGTGTGTGTGTGTGTGCACATATATATGCGTGTGTGTATATATATATATATATGTATGTATGTGTATGTGTGTTTATTTGTGAAGAAAAACAATCTTTCATGAAACAAGGAAACTAACATTAAAAAAATGGGTTATCTTCAAACCAATCAAAAGATCTTGAGAAAATTTAATAATCCACCTTGCCGTCAACGTTTTTCTTTATCCTGCAAAAGAAAAATTTTATAAATATTTGTCTGTAGATATTAAAGAAAAACATAAATATTGTATGACGAATTTCTTTACCTATTAAATTAAGGTATGCCTTTTGTAACCTTTTTATGTATGCTTTTGCTGCAGCTCCGCTTATGAAACGACTTTGTCAATAGCCCAATCTTGTAGCATACACTATTGCATGATTTTCTCTCATGCTTTTATTTTTGTAGCACATTTGTAACAGTTTTAGCTGCTCTTTATTTAAAAGTGGAACACCAAATGTTGAAGCTATTGTTGCTAGATCTCCCTTTTCGATATCCTTGCAATTCAATGGAACCTCTAGCTTTGTCGATGCTATTGTTGTATGTTCCTTTTCAATTTCGTTGCAAATCAATGAAACATCTACATTTTTCTCACTATTATTATGTACTTCATAGTCATCAAAAGAAGATACTCTCAAGTTATTTGAATGATCATTTGATTCACTCAAGATATCATGTTCTAACATAGAAGATGAATTCTCCATTGCAAGTTGAAACATAGGAAATATAAGATGTTCTTTGATGATATGTGGTTGTCGGATTCGATTGACCAAAATATCATCTCTTTGGATGAAGCTCAAAATATAGGATAGAAGATCACTTGGTACTGAACGATCATGTCTTGCTTGATAAGGGGTAATGTCGCTGCAATTTTCTATTGGGATAGAACCTTTGAAGAAACTAGCATTAATGATAAGTTGATCTGGTTTTTATATTTCTTCAATGTGATCCATATAATAATCTTCTTGGCTCCTCACCATAAGAAAAGAATATCTTTTGTCATCAATATTTGAATGATTTTTTACATAATCTTTCTCTGATATGTTCCATCTTATATCTTTTTTGAACAAAAGGGCATTTAGATCGAGAAGGAGAAAATTGTTGCTTATATGAAGATGATAGATATTATCTGCATATATCAAACAATGAGGTTTATTATACACAATAACTAAAAAGAGTGCTTTAAGATAACTTATTGATATATCTACAATAAATGAGTTATAATATGAATAAAATAATCATAATATTACACAATTTACCTGGTAAAATCCAAAAAGGCCTAGCATGTCGTTTCTCCATAACATTAGATAGCTTATCTGATGTTTGAAAAGAGCTCTGCTCATGTAGAGTACTCATTTCATCCTCAAAGTGGCCAATAAGCTTTCCAATACCATCATCACTTATGAAATGTTTATTTTTGTTAACATCTATAATAAAAAGAAATCCAAAAGATGTATAATAATCAATACAATATGCAGACATATCAATACTTATTTTCTCAATTAATTTCTCTTTATGATAAAAATCTATCTATTAATTTCTCTATCTAAACACTTATAATTAATTTCACTGTGCATCTACGTCAAACAATAAGCTTTCGATTTTAAAAACTGCACAGTTCAATATTTGCATCTTAACCGTACATTTCAAAATTGTATTTAATCAAATGCATCATAATTTTAAAAACAATATGTTTCACATTTTTTCAAACAAAGGAGTCATAAATCATGCATATCAATTTAAAAATTATAACATGTGAATTTATGCATCTAATTTTTAAATTACTCGAATAGACAAGAGATGTCGAACTTTAACTCACTTTACTCAACAAGGTAATATGTTCAAAATAAAAATCTATTGTTCAAGAAATGCAATCATCACTAGCATATAAAGAAAAATATACTTTGAAAATTATGGTATTTATTACATTACATGGAATCAATATTTTCTCAACCTTCTTTTTTTCCTCATACATTTGAAGTACCTGCAGTATCTTCATCCATTGTAAGAATATGTTCATCGGTTTCTGTATCATCCTGATTACTTTCTGATTCTTCTCCACTAGGTTGTACATCAATCTCAGCATCAACATTCTCGAACACATTTGTATTATCTGTATCTTGATTCCTGATATCTGTATCTTGATTACTGATATCACACCATTGATGCAAAGCAGGGTCATTCTCAAAAACTGAAGAGCAAATTGATTCTAATTGTTTTTCTTCAACATCTAAACATATACCAAAACATCTGCGTTTCTTAGATAAACTTCTTTGAAGAACAACTCCTCGACAATACAACTCTACAACATAGCTGTCTTCACGAGCAAAACTATTAATGAAATCATCAATGAAATTTTTTTCTATGAATCCATCCAGACCTTTATGAGCAAAAATATTTAGATTTGCTTGATCTATTCTATCAATCATCTGATAATTATCCTCTTTGCTAATGTACATAAGCACTATTGCAAAATCCATCTCTCCTTTGATGGAAGGATTACTACTCTGAGTGGCTCCAATTTTGAAAGTCATTTTTGTAGCTGTATGTTGAACTCCTTCTACAAGCATATGGACATAGAGGAAATCAATAAAAGATACTAGAACATATTCTGTCTCGGAGTTCATCGTGTTGAGTGCAAAAATCAATCTGGAAAAGAACGTTGCTGAAATGCATTCCCGACTATGTAAACTGTACAGTTCTGAATCAAACCTTAAGAAAACAATATTGAATGGAAGAACTTGCTCTGCACAACAACTTTCCACCTTGTTCAAATCGAAACCAAATCCATAGATTGACCATGGAATAACATTTGTTGTGGTCTTTATTCCCATTGCAAGTCTATACAAATGACTCAACAAAGTTATGGCGGCCTTTGGTAAAGGAGGAGACTTCTTTGCCCTGTTTAATGAGTCTTTCACAAATGTTTCACTGTAACTTTTAATTTTTTCATATTGTACATCTGTGATATTGTATTTCTCACAGAGCTTTTCCCAAGTCAAAACCTCTGTTGTTAAATCAATAAAAAATGCAATTATAGCATTTTTCAAGACACGATCTGTCTTTAATCTCCATGCCATTTCTTCCATGTCAACCATGTGCTTCAATGATTTTGCCTTTTTTAACAAAATTTTCTTCTCTAAAATTGCCTTTTGAAGTTCTAAAATTTCTTTATTGTCCAAACCTGCAATACATCTGAACAATGTCGGACCTAATATAACTGTCCCTGGTGCCTGCTTCAATTGACCACCTTTCATTGCTACCATCTTTGCGGATGTCGATATAACATCTTTTGTTGAATCTCTTTTGTTATTTGACACTTCACCCTTTGTATTAAGTAGTGCCCCTTGACTATACAAACGCATTATTGATATCCAATTTTTCCATTCCTCATCATTACATAAAAGAAGATGCAAATCATTCTTTATAAATCCTTTTTGTAAAGTTTGCTCTGTAGTCTCTACAAAATTCTGAAAAAAAACATATATTTTAAATAAATACAAGTTTTAAAAAATAATAATATATAGTAACTAAAACACAAAAAATACAAAGAATATAAACATATCTGCCATGATATAAATTCTCTTTTACTCTGATTAACACCTGGAGGAGGTTTGGATGGACATCCATTGGCTTTCCATTGAGATCTAGCTTGTAAAAGTTGATCCACAAATGGTTCCTTCTGTAATGACTTTGCCACCATCAAATTAGCCTCTTTAGATATCTCCCTTGAAATTTTTGGAGGACAATTTACTATAATTTTTGCTTTTCTATATCTAAATTGTTGTCGTAACTGTAATGTCACCATCGGAGAATTAACAGTTTGTAAAGTTTTCGCTGCGCTAATTGAATGTTGTCCAGATATTATCCAATACTCAACTTTATCAATATCATCATGAGATAAAGTTTTTAGAGGTATTCTCACACTTGGATCAATAGGCATAACAACTGCAAGAACTTCATTCTCTTTCGGAGCCAAGACAAAATCATTCATTAATGTACGCACCCAATCTCTGTTTAATTTCCGATATACATAATTCGATGGTGCTGGAAAACATCTTTTTACATCAACATTAAATACTGCATCAGAACCAAAAGCATAGTATTCTTGTTTTTGAAGTAGTAAATCCATCATTTTATTTTCTTTTGGCTGCACTACTGTATCCTCTGTTTCTTCACTCCTATTATCTAAATGTCGGATTGATACACCTTCATCGTTTTGTACAGACTTTGATGATGATCCTAAATCTTTATTTGAAGAACCTTTCAACTTTCGTTTCTTAGATCTCTCAAATACATCTGAGCTTCTCTTCAAAGATTTTGACTTTTGTGTTAATCTTTTGGCTTCTTTTATAATTTTCACTAATTCTTCTATTGATTCGATCGATTCGATCGATCCAATTGAACCTAATGATCGATCAGACTTTGAGATACTATCTTTCATATCATCCAAACACAAAGTCTCCCATGATAAGGAAAACTTATTCGCATTAATATTCTCACCATCTGGAAGCACTTTACAAGTAAAACATGGTGTGCCTTGTGCATTTACATCTTCTTTAACATGAACAATATTTCCCATATCACCATATGTAGATCCTGCATCTGTCATAAATAAATGTACATCTCCTTTGAAGTTTCCTTCATGATCATAAGTATCAGCAAACCATTTCATGTCTTCCTTGTGTGTCAAATCAAAAGATTTCTGAACCTTAATCCTATTTGAAGGAACCTTCATCCCACTTGTTTTTGATAAATTTTCCAATGAAAATACATTATCGATCACATTGCTTTGAAATTCATTTGTGTTTTCCATTGCTCCTGAAAGTAAAACAAAAAAACTTTTTTTTAATCACATCAACATAATAACAAACAATATGAATATATTAACATCAAATTTCTCATTCATAGTCATCAAATTTATAATCAATACTATTCTCTCTAATTATCATACTTTATATTTACGAAGTTCGAGCCTCTTAAGTTCGTTCCCATTGTGTTTAAATTTGGAAATATATTTGAGTTAAAAATACTATTCGCTTAGTTGAAAAAGATAAGAGACTTGATTTTAAGCTTTGAGGCTCGAACTTAAGTTCGAGCATCTTTCTTCTTTTGCACATAAGACACAAAAATCCTAAACTTGACATGGCTGGAAAAGCTGAGGCTCATATCATGTGATCCAACAATCCTAAACTTGATATGGTTGGAAAAGCTTAGAGGCTCGAACTTAAGTTCGATCCTCTTTGTTCTTTTGCAATAAGACACAAGAAATCTAAACTTGATATGGTTGGAAAAGCTCCGAGGCTCGAACTTAAGTTCAAGCCTCTTTGTTCTTCTATTCATATCATGTGATCCAACAATCCTGAACTTGATATGGTTGGAAAAAGCTGAGAGGCTCAAACTCCTCTTTGTTCTTTTGCTCATATCATGTGACCCAACAATCCTATAACACACAACAATCATAAACTTGATATGCTTGGAAAAGCTAAGAGGCTCTAACTCTTCTTTGCTCTTTTGCTAATATCATGTGACCAAACAATCCTAAACTTGATATGGTTGGAAAAGCTCCGGGTTGGAAAAGCTCCGAGGCTCGAACTTAAGTTCGAGCCTCTTTGTTCTTTTGCTAATAAGACACAACAATCCTAAACTTGATATGGCTGGAAAAGCTAACGCTCATATCATGTGTCCAAACAATGATATGGTTGGAAAAGCCCAGAGCCTCTTTGTTCTTTTGCACATAAGACACAACAATCCTAAACTTGATATGATTGGAAAAGCTGAGCGGCTCGAACTTAACTTGGTATGGCTGGAGAAGCTGACGCTCATATCATGTGATCCAACAAATCCTGAACTTGATATGGTTGGAAAAGCTCAGAGGCTCGAACTTAAGTTCGAGCCTCTTTGTTCTTTTGCACATAACACACAACAATCGTGAACTTGATATGATTGGAAAAGCTGAGAGGCTCGAACTTAAGTTCGAGCCTCTTTGTTCTTTTGCTCATATCATGTGATCTAACAATCCTACACTTGATATGGTTGGAAAAGCTCAGAGGCTCGAACTTAAGTTCGAGCCTCTCAGCTTTTCCAATCATATCAAGTTTAGGATTGCTGTGTATTATGAGAAAGAGAACAAAGAGGCTCAAACTTAAGTTCGAGCCTCTAAGCTTTTCCAGCCATATCAAGTTCAGGATTGTTGGATCACATGATATGAGCCTCAGCTTTTCGAGCCATACAAAGTTAAGTTCGATCCTCCCAGGTTTCCCAACCATATCAAGTTCAGGATTGTTGTGTGTTATGTGCAAAAGAACAAAGAGGCTCGAACTTAAGTTCGAGCCTCTTTGCTCATATCATGTGACCAAAGAATGATATGGTTGGAAAAGCCTACACTTGATATGGTTGGAAATGCTCAGAGGCTCGAACTTAAGTTCGAGCCTTTGTTCTTTTGCACATAAGACACAACAATCCTACACTTGACATGGCTTCAGAACTTAAGGCCTCTCAGCTTTTCCAATCATATCATGTGATCCAACAATCCTGAACTTGATATGGTTGGAAAAGCTCAGAGGCTCGAACTTAAGTTGGAGCCTCTTTGTTCTTTTGCACATAACACACAACAATCCTGAACTTGATATGGTTGGAAAAGCTGAGAGGCTCGAACTTAACTTGGTATGGCTGGAAAAGCTGAGGCTCATATCATGTGATCCAACAATTCTGAACTTGATATGGCTGGAAAAGCTTAGAGGCTCGAACTTAAGTTCGAGCCTCTTTGTTCTCTTGCTCATAATACACAACAATCCTAAACTTGATATGATTGGAAAAGCTGAGAGGCTCGAACTTAAGTTCTAGCCTCTTTGTTCTTTTGCTCATATCATGTGATCTAACAATCCTACACTTGATATGGTTGGAAAAGCTCAGAGGCTCGAACTTAAGTTCGAACCTCTTCGTTCTTTTGCACATAAGACACACCAATCCTGAACTTGATATGGTTGGAAAAGCTGAGAGGCTCGAACTTAAGTTCGAGCCTCTGAGCATTTCCAACTATATCAAGTGTAGGATTGTTGGATCACATGATATGAGCAAAAGAACAAAGAGGCTCGAACTTAAGTTCGAGCCTCTCAGCTTTTCCAATCATATCAAGTTCACGATTGTTGTGTGTTATGTGCAAAAGAACAAGGAGCCTAGAACTTAAGTTCGAGCCTCTCAGCTTTTCCAATCATATCAAGTTCGAGCCTTTTTGTTCTTTTGCACATAAGACACAACAATCCTACACTTGACATGGCTTCAGAACCTAAGGCCTCTCAGCTTTTCCAACCATATCATGTGATCCAACAATCCTGAACTTGATATGGTTGGAAAAGCTCAGAGGCTCGAACTTAAGTTCGAGCCTCTTAGCTTTGTTCTTTTGCACATAACACACAACAATCCTGAACTTGATATGGTTGGAAATGCTCAGAGGCTCGAACTTAAGTTCGAGCCTCTTTGTTCTTTTGCTCATATCATGTGATCCAACAATTCTAAACTTGATATGGTTGGAAATGCTCAGAGGCTCGAACTTAAGTTCGAGCCTCTCAGCTTTTCCAACCATATCAAGTTCAAGATTGGTGTGTCTTATGTGCAAAAGAACGAAGAGGCTCGAACTTAAGTTCCAGCCTCTCAGCTTTTCCAATCATATCAAGTTTAGGATTGTTGGATCACATGATATGGTTGGAGAAGCTCAGAGGCCTTAGGTTCTGAAGCCATGTCAAGTGTAGGATTGTTGTGTCTTATGTGCAAAAGAACAAAGAGGCTCGAACTTAAGTTCGAGCCTCTGAGCATTTCCAACCATATCAAGTGTAGGCTTTTCCAACCATATCATTCTTTGGTCACATGATATGAGCAAAGAGGCTCGAACTTAAGTTCGAGCCTCTTTGTTCTCTTGCTCATAATACACAACAATCCTACACTTGATATGGTTGAAAATGCTCAGAGGCTCGAACTTAAGTTCGAGCCTCTCAGCTTTTCCAACCATATCAAGATCAGGATTGGTGTGTCTTATGTGCAAAAGAACGAAGAGGCTCTAGCTTAAGTTCGAGCCACTGACCTTTTCCAACCATATCAAGTTCAGGATTGTTGGATCACATGATATGGTTGGAAAAGCTGAGAGGCCTTAGGTTCTGATATTAACAGAAGAACAAAGAGGCTCGAACTTAAGTTCGAGCCTCTGAGCTTTTCCTGCCATATCAAGTTTATGATTCTTGTGTTTTAATGTGCAAAAGAACAAAGAGGCTCGAACTTAAGTTCGAGCCTCTCAGCTTTTCCAACCATATCAAGTTCAGGATTGTTGTGTGTTATGTGCAAAAGAACAAAGAGGCTCGAACTTAAGTTCGAGCCTTTGAGCATTTCCAACCATATCAAGTGTAGGCTTTTCCAACCATATCATTCTTTGGTCACATGATATGAGCAAAGAGGCTCGAACTTAAGTTCGAGCCTCTTTGTTCTTTTGCACATAAGACACAACAATCCTAAACTTGATATGATTGGAAAAGCTGAGAGGCTCGAACTTAAGTTCGAGCCTCTTTGTTCTTTTGCACATAACACACAACAATCCTGAACTTGATATGGTTGGAAAAGCTGAGAGGCTCGAACTTAAGTTCGAGCCTCTTTGTTCTTTTGCACATATCATGTGATCCAACAATCCTACACTTGATATAGTTGGAAATGCTCAGAGGCTCGAACTTAAGTTCGAGCCTCTCAACTTTTCCAACCATATCAAGTTCAGGATTGGTGTGTCTTATGTGCAAGAGAACGAAGAGGCTCGAACTTAAGTTCGAGCCTCTTTGCTCATATAAAGTGACCAAAGAATGATATGGTTGGAAAAGCCTACACTTGATATGGTTGGAAATGCTCAGAGGCTCGAGCTTAAGTTCGAGCCTCTTTGTTCTTTTGCACATAAGACACAACAATCCTACACTTGACATGGCTTCAGAACCCTAAACTTGATATGATTGGAAAAGCTGAGAGGCTCGAACTTAAGTTCGAGCCTCTTCGTTCTTTTGCACATAAGACACACCAATCCTGAACTTGATATGGTTGGAAAAGCTGAGAGGCTCGAACTTAAGTTCGAGCCTCTGAGCATTTCCAACCATATCAAGTTTAGAATTGTTGGATCACATGATATGAGCAAAAGAACAAAGAGGCTCGAACTTAAGTTCGAGCCTCTGAGCATTTCCAACCATATCAAGTTCAGGATTGTTGTGTGTTATGTGCAAAAGAACAAAGAGGCTCGAACTTAAGTTCGAGCCTCTCAACTTTTCGCATCATATCAAGTTTAGGATTGTTGTGTCTTATGTGCAAAAGAACAAAGAGGCTCGAACTTAAGTTCGAGCCTCTTTGCTCATATCATGTGACCAAAGAATGATATGGTTGGAAAAGCCTACACTTGATATGGTTGGAAATGCTCAGAGGCTCGAACTTAAGTTCGAGCCTCTTTGTTCTTTTGCACATTAAAACACAACAATCATAAACTTGACATGGCAGGAAAAGCTCAGTGGCTCGAACTTAAGTTCGAGCCTCTTTGTTCTTCTGTTAATATCAGAACCTAAGGCCTCTCAGCTTTTCCAACCATATCATGTGATCCAACAATCCTGAACTTGATATGGTTGGAAAAGGTCTGTGGCTCGAACTTAAGTTCGAGCCTCTTCGTTCTTTTGCACATAAGACACACCAATCCTGATCTTGATATGGT
>CM035420.1:153744865-153749865 GCA_020310875.1 Ceratopteris richardii | reverse complement strand
ATAAAAAAAAAACAAGATTGAAAACTAGTGACCCATCAATATGCTCCAAACTAGCTATAAGATTTGTAACAAAAGCTCTTGGAATCGCATAACCTTCCATCTCCGTTCACAGATCAATGAGGATCGAAAGGGATTCATAAAGCGAAGATCCATCTTGGAGGCCATTATTTATGTGTGGGAAGGCCTAGATTTTGCCAAGCAATCTTTGCAAGATATCCTCTTCATCAAGATTGAATTTGACATAGCATATGATTGCCTAGAGTGGAAGCTAATTCTATGATCCCTGAAAGATATCGGTTGTGGCTTAAAATTCATCAACATGGTTGCAGTGCTTCTAGGTAACAAACTGACTCAAATTAATATCAATGGTAAAATCTCTTAAAGAAATTGGGTTAAAACACTCTATTAGATAGGGTTGTTCCCTGGCATTGCCACTATTTGGCTAAGATTTTTGGCTAACTATTAGCCCCATCTTGGATAGATCTAGAGTCTTGAGCTCCCTCATATCCAAAGACTCTAGCTAATTAGACTCTTCATGGACGACACAAATGGTTTTGTGCATAATGACCCTAATAGTATCAACACATTTTGGCAATTTCTAAGTGCTTTTTGATTTGCATCTAGATCTTAATCAATTTAAAAGTGCTTTCAAGACTATTTTTGAGCCCCATCCATAATTCTTGATTAACAAGGGGTGTAAAGAGCTACATAATGGGAAAATCTTTTGGCTAGTCCTTATTTGAATGGGCTTTGAAGTTTCTATGGGCCAATGTTTGAACTTGGTTCTAGTCGTGCCAGAATCTAAATTAGCCTACTAGAAGGGCATGCAACTCAATTTGGCATGGCATGCCATGCTGATCAGCAACTTTATCTATTTTCTTGCCTCTTTGAGACCAAAAGGAAAAGAATTAGAGAAGTTGGGAAGAATTTGCAAAAATTTCCTCTTGTCATTTGAACAAGAGGGGCATGTGCAAAATCAAGTGGTCATTGTGTGTTAACCATAAAGATTTGGTGGGTTGGGGATTTTGAATTTTGGAGGAATGGCAAATAACATAGCTTCTAAATGGCTAATCAAGGTATGGTGCAACACAAAAGGTTCATGGGCGAAACACAATCTCATAAACAAATCTTCTCTTATGCTTATGGGAATCCCTAGGTGGAAGGGGGTGGATCTACTCATGTTGATGTTTTCTTAGCATCCCATGACTCCAAAAGGTCGTATGGAAGATTTGGAACAATATGAAAGCATACATCAAGTTTGATGAAGATTAGCAGTTGGCCATTTGGATTAGGAAAAATAATTTTT
This sequence comes from Ceratopteris richardii, assembly GCA_020310875.1. NCBI lineage: Eukaryota > Viridiplantae > Streptophyta > Polypodiopsida > Polypodiales > Pteridaceae > Ceratopteris > Ceratopteris richardii. Next base: position 153,748,559 of record CM035420.1, on the reverse strand, counting down.
CTCCAGTTTCCTATCATGGGAATCAAACACGTTGACTTGGAAAAACTACAAAGAGCAAAGAAGCTATGGAACAAAGAATGTTCTAATAGTAAAAATCTTTAGAACCATGAGACATGACATTGGATAAGATTTGGGGACACACTCTTGGTTAGGAGCGTTGAATATGATGATTGTTATCTACTCACACACAGAATCAACTCTTTGGATAACTCAAAGACATGTCTCCTTCTTGGGAATGATCCACCTCACATTTAAGGGTTAAAATGAGACAATGTTAAAAAAAATGAATAAATCTTTGAAGATACATGAGCAAGACTTGAATATCTCTCGTAAAAGGAGATGGTGTCTGAGTTTATCTAGCATATGGCAATTCAAGTGCACAGACCTATAGCATCCTCTCATTAAGAACAAAAAATTACCTTTTTTGTGCCAATTTCACCATCAAAGAATCTAGAACAATGCCAAGGCTAATCAAATATGTGGGGCCCCTCACTTGTGTAATCATTACCCATGGGTAGAGAGGACCTTGGCCCCTTTTCTTTTAGTATAGAAGGAGATGCTTGGTTTGGGGATTTCTTAGTTTAACTTTACAAAGGAAAACATCTTGAAACAAGTGTTACTAGGAGAAACAATTCGCTGCTCTTCTACCTTGTGGAATTCCATGAGAGGGGATTCAGAGTATCTAGCTCTTTGATTTGTCTTGGTGTATTTTTATCCAAGCCTAGTGCTTGATTACTCATCATTTATTATGTATAATCTCAATGAGAGAAGCCATAAAAACAAACTCTTGTAAGAGTCATTACTTGAAAAGTAATCACATCAAAAGGTAAAATCCTTGAGGATGTTGTGGCCTAGCTTGGCACAAATTATGAGGTTAGTTAGGAGAAATCAATCAACCAAATTTTCCCTGAACTTGTGGAAGCTTTTAGGTGGAATTTGTCCATGCCTTGAATTCAAATTTCTCTATGTATACACCCAAAAATTAGTCCTGGTTAAGAGCTGACTTTTGCACAACAGTCAAAGGCGGTTCTCGACTACATGGCTCTCCATTAGCACCAATGTTGTTCACTACAAAGGGATAGTATTGACTACATTCAATTAGATGGATTATTATCATGTATTAAATTTATTTCGGTGTTTCTAAACACCATATAATGTTGAGATCATTCAATTACGTGCATATTTAGCCGTACATTAAATTTAATTAAGTGTTTCTAAACACCATATGTTTTTGAGATAATTTGCTTTAAATGGATAGTTATAGATTCAATTATATTTTCTCATCATTTAATAATATTCTATGTTATTCATAGATTTTGAGTTTTCTTGAAGTCATTATGTTTTTATATTTTGAAGATATTGATTCAAATGATTTGAAAACTTAAGAGATTCCTAAAAACTAGATATGAACGTCTTTTACACTCTTTGAGGTTCTAGAATATGCATGGAAAGAGACTCAATGTGTTAGACTATTTGCATCCATCTTTATGTGCTCATCTTTGCTTGGTTGTGAATTTGTGCAATATAAAAGCTCTCTAATCTTATCTTCTTCCCTTGATAGGGTGTCAAAGCATGTTTGGATAAAGATAGCCCTTGAAGAAGCTCAACATTGAGAGAATGATGAGAAGGTGCATATTGCACAAGTAAAGATAGGGCCTTAAATTGTTTGAGAATTTGGTGTCTAGGGAGAAGAATAGAATCCTAATTTAAATCTCCCATTAAACCATCATGAGTGCTCATGCTTGCATTTTGTGTTCCTCTTTGCTCATTTGAGAGTTTGTGTAGTAGAAAATCTCCCTACTCTTATCATTTTCCCTTGATAGGGTCTCAAATAAAGATCGAATAGATATACTTCTTAAAGAAGTTCAACATTGAGAGGATGCTCGAAAGGCACATATAGCAAAAACTTAGATAATGTGGTGTCTAGGGAGAAGAATGGAGTCCTATTTGAAATCTCTCAATAAACCATCATGCGTGCTCATGTTTCTATTTTGGTCTTCTCTTTGCTTTGTTGCGAGTTCTTGTAGTAGAAAAACTCTCTACTCTTATCTTTCTCCCCTTATAGCGTGTCATAGCATGTTTGGATAAAGATCATTCTTAAAGAAGCTCAACATTGAGAGAATGATGAAAAGGTGCATATAGCACAAGAAGGGCCTTAAATTGTTAGAGAATGTGGTTTCTAGGAAGAAGAATAGAGTCAGATTTGAAATCTCCCAATAAACCATCATGAGTGGTCATGTTTCCATTGTGTGCTCCTCTTTGCTCTATTGTGAGTTTTATGTTTTTCCCATGATAGGGTGGAAAAGCATGTTTGGATAAAGATAGTTCTTAAAGAAGCTTAACATTGAGAGAATTCTAGGGAGAAGACTAGAATCCTATTTGAAACTTCCCAATAAACCATGATGAGTGCTCATGTTTCCATTGTGTGCTCCTCTTTGCTTAGTTTTGAGTTTTATCTTTTTCCCCTGCTAGGGTTTCAAATCATGTTTAGATGAAGATAGTTCTTAAAGAGGCTTAACATTGAGAGAATGATGAGAAGGTGCATATAGCACAAGTCAATCTAGGGCCTTAAATTCTTAGAGAATGTGGTTGGTTTCTAGGGAGAACAATAAATTCCTATTAATATCTCCCAACAAACCATCATGAGTGCTTATGTTTCCATTGTGTGCTCCTCTTTGCTCGGTTCTGAGTTTTATGTTTCTCCCCTGATAGGGTGTCTATGCATTTTTGGATAAAGATAGTTCTTAAAGAAAAACAGAGTCATATTTGAACTCTCCAAAAAATCCATCGCAATTACTCATGTTTCCATTGTGAGCTCCTCTTTGCTCGGTTGTGAGTTTTATGTTTTTCCCTCATAGGGTGTCAAAGCATTTTTGGATAAAGATAGTTCTTAAGGAATCTTAACATTGAGAGAATGATGAGAATGATGAGAAAGATAGTTCTTAAAGAAGCTTATCACTCTATACTTAAGAAACTACCATGAATATTCTTATTTAGTTATCTCGCTTAGAGTCTGACCTTTGCATGATCATATGCCCAAAGATCTTTGCACACTCATTAATTAGGATCCGATGATCACTCAAATCTATTACGGTCCTATGGCCAGCAATGGCTATTACCACAATCTATTTCATGGTCCTTCTACTATAGTGAAAACATAAACATGTAAAGATCATAATCTATTTTAAATGTGTACATGTTGGAATGGTTTGTGTACATGTTGGAATGGTTTGTGGTACCTATCTATCTATTGGTGGTGGTGGTGTTATGTGTGCGTGTGTGTGTTTTCTTACAGTTTCATCTATCTCAAAGGGCTTGTTAGTGAGGAGGGCCATCCAAAGAAATTTGTACAGTCTATCTTTATGTTTAAAAGCACTCCAAGACTTGAATTATGTTTGAATAAATGTTTTGATGGGGAAAATCTGCTTGTATGGTGTCTTGTTCGCTCAAGAAACTCAGTTTGTCATGCATGTTTGAAATTCCCATCATTACATGGATGGATAACAATGTCTGTTTGAATTTCCCCTAGTTGTTCTACACAAGAGGTATCAATCATTGGCCATGGAGAACTCTATTCTTCTTGAATGAAGACAAACAACATACACACATAAGTTTCTTGCGTTCATATTTGTGTTGGGAGTGCATACAATGTTGTATACCTCTCCATTGACTCTTGCATACAAAGTAATGACTA
>CM035420.1:153719865-153727365 GCA_020310875.1 Ceratopteris richardii | reverse complement strand
AGAGATTAGGTTCAAGCCTTTGAGCTTTTCCAACCATATCAACTTTAGTATTGTTTGGTCACATGATATGAGGAAAAGAACAAAGAGGCTCGAACTTAAGTTCGAGCCTCTGAGCTTTTCCAGTCACATCAACTTTGGGATTGTTGTGTGTTATGTGCAAAAGAACAAAGAGGAGTTCGAGCCTCTCAGCTTTTTCCAACCATATCAAGTTCAGGATTGTTGGATCACATGATATGAACTTCAGCTTTTCCAGCCATATCAAGTTTAGGATTTTTGTATCTTATGTGCAAAAGAACAAAGAAGCTCGAACTTAAGTTCAAGCTTCTGAGCTTTTCCAACCATATTAAGTTTAGGATTGTTGGATCACATGATATGAACCTCAGCTTTTCTAGCCATATCAAGTTTAGGATTGTTGTGTCTTATGTGCAAAAGAACAAAGAGACTCAAACTTAAGTTCGAGCCTCTCAGCTTTTCCAACCATATCAAGTTCAGGATTGTTGGATCACATGATATGAACAGAATAACAAAGAGGCTCGAACTTAAGTTCGAGCCTCTGAGCTTTTACAGCCATATCAAGTTTAGGTTTCTTGTGTCTTATGTGCAAAAGAACAAAGAATCAGCTTTTCCAACCATATCAAGTTCAGGATTGTTGGATTACATGATATGAAAAGAAGAACAAAGAGGCTCGAACTTAAGTTCGAGCCTCTGAGCTTTTACAGCCATATCAAGTTTAGGTTTCTTGTGTCTTATGTGCAAAAGAACAAAGAGGCTCGAACTTAAGTTCGAGCCTCTGAGCTTTTACACCCAAATCAAGTTTAGGATTGTTGGATCACATGATATAAACAGAATAACAAAGAGGCTCGAACTTAAGTTCGAGCCTCTGAGCTTTTACAGCCATATCAAGTTTAGGTTTCTTGTGTCTTATATGCCAAAGAACAAAAAATCAGCTTTTCCAACCATATCAAGTTCAGGATTGTTGGATTACATGATATGAAAAGAAGAACAAAGAGGCTCGAACTTAAGTTCGAGCCTCTGAGCTTTTACAGCCATATCAAGTTTAAGTTTCTTGTGTCTTATGTGCAAAAGAACAAAGAGGCTCGAACTTAAGTTCGAGCCTCTGAGCTTTTACACCCAAATCAAGTTTAGGATTGTTGGATCACATGATATAAACAGAATAACAAAGAGACTCGAACTTAAGTTCGAGCCTCTGAGCTTTTACAGCCATATCAAGTTTAGGTTTCTTGTGTCTTATGTGCAAAAGAACAAAGAGTCAGCTTTTCCAACCATATCAAGTTCGGGATTGTTGGATCATATGATATGAAAAGAGGAACAAAGAGGCTCGAACTTAAGTTCGAGCCTCTGAGCTTTTACAGCCATATCAAGTTTAGGTTTCTTGTGTCTTATGTGCAAAAGAACAAAGAGGCTCGAACTTAAGTTCGAGCCTCTGAGCTTTTACACCCAAATCAAGTTTAGGATTGTTGGATCACATGATATAAGCCTCAGCTTTTTCAGCCATGTCAAGTTTAGGATTGTTGTGTGTTAGGTGCAAAAGAACAAATAGGCTCGTACTTAAGTTCGTGTCTCTGAGCTTTTCCAGCCATATCAAGTTTAGGATTGTTGTGTCTTGTGTGCAAAAGATTAAGTTCGAGCCTTTGAGCTTAAGTTCGAGCCTTTGAACTTAAGTTCGAGCCTCTGAGCTTTTCCAACCATATCAAGTTTAGGATTGTTGGATCACATGATATGAGCAAAAGAACAAAGAGCTTTTCCAACCATATCAAGTTTAGGATTCTTTGGTTACATGATATGAGCAAAAGGACAAAGAGGAGTTAGAGCCTTTGAGCTTTTCCAACCATATCAAGTTTAGAATTGTTGGATCACATGATATGAGCAAAATAACAAAGAGGCTCAAACTTAAGTTCGAGCCTCTCAGCTTTTCCAACCATATCAAGTTTAGGATTGTTGTGTCTTATGTGCAAAAGAACAAAGAGACTCGAACTTAAGTTCGGGCCTCTGAGCTTTTCCAACCATATCAAGTTCAGGATTTGTTGGATCACATGATATGAGCCTCAGCTTTTCCAGCCATATCAAGTTTAGGATTGTTGTGTCTGATGTGCAAAAGAATTAAGTTCGAGCCTCTGAGCTTTTCCAACTTAAGTTTGAGTTTCTGTGCTTTTCTAACCATATCAAGTTTAGGGTTGTTTGGTTATATGATATGAGCAAAAGAACAAAGAAGTTCTGAGTTCGAGCCTCTTAGCTTTTCCAACCATATCAAGTTTAAGATTGTTGTGTCTTATGTGCAAAAGAATTAAGTTCGAGCCTCTGAGCTTTTCCAACTTAAGTTCGAGTCTCTGTGCTTTTCTAACCATATCAAGTTTAGGATTGTTTGATTATATGATATGAGCAAAAGAACAAAGAGGCTCTGAGTTCGAGCCTCTGAGCTTTTCCAAACATATCAAGTTTACAATTCTTGGGTCACGTGATATGAGCAAAAGAACAAAGAGGCTTGAACTTAAGTTCGAGCCTCTCAGCTTTTACAACCATATCAAGTTCAGGATCGTTGGATCACATGATATGAACAGAAGAACAAAGAGGCTCGAACTTAAGTTCGAGCCTCTGAGCTTTTCCAGCCATATCAAGTTTAGGTTTCTTGTGTCTTATGTGCAAAAGAACAAAGAGCCTCTGAGCTTTTCCAACCATATCAAGTTTAGGATTGTTGGATCACATGATATAAGCCTCATCTTTTTCAGCCATGTCAAGTTTAGGATTGTTGTGTTAGGTGCAAAAGAACAAAGAGGCTCGAACTTAAGTTCATGTCTCTGAGCTTTTCCAGCCATATCAAGTTTCGGATTGTTGTGTCTTATGTGCAAAAGATTAAGTTTGAGCCTTTGAGCTTTTCCAACCATATCAAGTTTAGTATTGTTTGGTCACATGATATGAGGAAAAGAACAAAGAGGCTCGAATTTAAGTTCGAGCCTCTGAGCTTTTCCAGTCATATCAAGTTTGGGATTGTTGTGTGTTTGGGATTGTTGGAGTTAAGTTCAACACTCTCTTGGATCCAAAAGGACTTATAGATTCGAACTCAAGTTCGAGCCCGTGAGTTATATCAAGTTTAGGATTGTTGGCTCATATGATATGAGGCTCCAACTTAAGTTCGAGCCTCTCAAGTTTTCCGGCAAAAACAGGCTTCAACTTAAGTTCGAGCCTCTCAAGTTTTCTAGTAAAAACATTAATATTTTTAACTCAAATCTTCTTGCATCTACAAAAGCTAAGCCTCTTAATCATATGAGCTGAGTTATGAAGCTTAGACTTTTTCAGCTTTTCCAAAAGTTGTTGTAAGCAAAACAACAAAGACGAGTTCGAGCCTCTCAGCTTTTTCCAACCATATCAAGTTCAGGATTGTTGGATCACATGATATGAGTTAAAGAACAAAGAGGCCCAAACTTAAGTTCGAGCCTCTCAGCTTTTCCAACCATATCAAGTTTAGGATTGTTGTGTCTTATGTGCAAAAGAACAAAGAGGCTCGAACTTAAGTTCGAGCCATAATTTGAACTTTTCCAACCATATCAAGTTCAGGATTTGTTGGATCACCATGATATGCGCTTCAGCTTTTCCAGCCATATCAAGTTTAAGATTGTTGTGTCTTATGTGCAAAAGAACAAAGAGGCTCGAACTTAAGTTCGAGCCTCTGAGATTTTCCAACCATATCAAGTTTAGGATTGTTGGATCACATGATATGAGCCTCAGCTTTTCCAACCATATCAAGTTTAGGATTGTTGTTGTCTTATGTGCAAAAGAACAAAGAGGATGGAACTTAAGTTCGAGCCTCTGAGCTTTTCCAACCATATCAAGTTTAGGATTGTTGGATCACATGATATGAGCAAAAGAACAAAGAGCTTTTCCAACCATATCAAGTTTAGGATTGTTTGGTCACATGATATGAGCAAAAGAACAAAGAGGAGATAGAGCCTCTGAGCTTTTCCAACCATATCAAGTTTAGAATTGTTGGATCACATGATATGAGCAAAAGAACAAAGAGGCTTAAACTTAAGTTCGAGCCTCTCAGCTTTTCCAACCATATCAAGTTTAGGATTGTTGTGTCTTATGTGCAAAAGAACAAAGAGACTCGAACTTAAGTTCGGGCCTCTTAGCTTTTCCAACCATATCAAGTTCAGGATTTGTTGGATCACATGATATGAGCCTCAACTTTTCCAGCCATATCAAGTTTAGGATTGTTGTGTCTGATGTGCAAAAGAATTAAGTTCGAGCCTCTGAGCTTTTCCAACTTAAGTTCGAGTTTCTGTGCTTTTCTAACCATATCAAGTTTAGGATTGTTTGGTTATATGATATGAGCAAAAGAACAAAGAGGTTCTGAGTTCGAGCCTCTAAGCTTTTCCAACCATATCAAGTTTAGAATTGTTGGGTCACGTGATATAAGCGAAAGAACAAAGAAGCTTGAACTTAAGTTCGAGCCTCTCAGCTTTTCCAACCATATCAAGTTCAGGATTGTTGGATCACATGATATGAACAGAAGAACAAAGAGGCTCGAACTTAAGTTCGAGCCTCTGAGCTTTTCCAGCCATATCAAGTTTATGTTTCTTGTGTCTTATGTGCAAAAGAGCAAAGAGGCTCGAACTTAAGTTCATGTCTCTGAGCTTTTCCAGCCATATCAAGTTTAGGATTGTTGTGTCTTATGTGCAAAAGATTAAGTTCGAGCCTTTGAGCTTTTCCAACCATATGAAGTTTATTATTGTTTGGTCACATGATATAAGGAAAAGAACAAAGAGGCTCGAACTTAAGTTCGAGCCTCTGAGCTTTTCCAGTCATATCAAGTTTGGGATTGTTGTGTGTTATGTGCAAAAGAACAAAGAGGAGTTTGAGCCTCTCAGCTTTTTCCAACCATATCAAGTTCAGGATTGTTGGATCACATGATATGAACTTCAGAAAACTTGAGAAACCCAAACTTAAGTTTGTACAGACTCAAAGTTTCCTTGATTTTTGACTAGACTCAAAGTTAAGTCCAATTAGTGAATGTCTGTATATGCAAATATGGATTATTTTTTGTGGAAATGATGGTTGTATCTAGTTTTAATTCAATTGATTATTTTTACAATAATTATTAAAAGAATGATCAATTGAATAGCATTGTTAATTTCTCATTTATTCTTTACAGGCAAAATCAAGATGGCAACAAAGCAAACTATATCTAGTCAACTTGAAGAAAGAGACAAGTGGAAAGGAAAGAGAGTCATCTTGTTGGATCATGAAAAGCATGAAAGATATGCAACTGCTATTGTTTTATTGGTAAATCCATGGGATGCTATAAATTGCAAAGAGTTGGGAGAAAGTTGCCTAGGTGTTATTATGGATGAAACTGTGGATGCATCAACTTTGGATTCAACTTTGAAATTGGTCAGTTGGCCTATACTCCAAATCATTACAGAAGATGGTGAGCCTATGATACAAAAATTAGGCTTTAACTCACTGTATGACATTGAAGATGATCATTGCAATGGTATTGAGGATGTGGATCTTGAAGCTGGAGAGAATCCAAATTTTTGCTTTACGTCATCATACAACATCGATGATGATAATTGCAATGGTATTGAGGATGTAGATGTTGATAAGAATTATTCTCATGCAATTGATATTCAACATTGTTTTAATGATATACAAGTTGTTTCTCCTCTTCGAATGGAATCAGATCAACAAGAGGATTTTCATATGGAAAATAGTAACTGTGGATATTTTGAAGTGAACCAAAAAAAAAGAAGTTACATCCACAAGGTTAGAAAAAGTACTACATTGGCTCCTAATAAGAGATGCTCATTTGAGAGAATTCAGATGGTTTCAATGCATGATTGTTGTGAACAGAGATGTTGTGAAGTAGCTAGTAGGGCTAAAATACTGGAAGCAAGATTAAACTTTTGGGGACAATGCTATTCAGATAGATACAAATATGTATTGGATTGCATGAGTATGGTGTACAAAGGTAACTTTGTGAACTCAAGTCAGCGCTCGAGTTTTAATTTCATGTTTGATGCAAAAGAAGTATGTATCAAGGCATGGTATTTAATTCATGGTATTGGAAAGAGCTCATTTTATAGGCTACGAGAAAAGTTTCTACTTGGTCAAAAGGTATCCATTCATGGGAATAATGGAATACTTAGAAAAAGTATCAAACATGTAGAAATGGCAAAAGCTTTGATACATGATTTCATTGATAATAATGCAGATCAAATGCCACACAAGTTGAGAACATGTACTGATGGTTCTCGTGAAACACAAAGAGTGCTTCCATCACATTATAAACAAGTGGATATTCTTCGAGAGGTGAATATGACATTAGAGAGTTTGGGATATAATAAATTATCTCAACCAACATTTTCAAGAATGTGGAATATAGAATTTAGAACAGTTTCTTTATCAAAGTCAAGTACGTTCTCCAAATGTGACTTTTGTACAGGAATAAAAGCAAAGTTACAATCTACTAAAAACCATGAAGAACGTGCAAGATATTTAGCACAAAGAAGATCTCATATGCTACGTCAAATGAGTTGTAGAAATCTATATTATGCTTGGAGAGTTTCCTCAGAAATATTTCCAGATAAATATTTATGCATTATTCATGATAAAATGGATCAAAGTAAAACAGCTATACCACAGATTAGACCAGTTCCAAAATCTCTTAATGGCATTGAGAGATTACCAATATCTTTAACAGGAATGCTTACTCATGGACATGGACAATGTGCTTATGGTCATTTTGCTTTAGGATTATGGCCCGGTGATCCAAATTTCACAATTGCATCTATTTCAATGTGTTTAAGAAACTTAGAAAAAAAAGATAGTCAGTTGTATGGAGATTTGGGATTGAAGAGTTCTGGTGTGAATTACACAAAGAGTCTATTTGATTCTTTGTTGTGGCCTGATGCACTTTATCATCATATGGATGTATTAAAGGAGCAAATTTTATATGACAATGTAACACAATGTAATATTACATGCGAAAATCAAAGTAATTCATTCAAGGAATTACCTAGAACATTATTTTTGCAACTTGATAATTGTGGTTCAGAAAATAAGAATCGCTATGTCTTTGCATATTTGTCTTTGTTAGTTGCTAATGGGATATTTGATATGGTGCAACTTGGATTCCTTATGGTTGGACATACACATGAGGATATTGATGCTTTATTTAGTTACTTTTCAGAAAAGCTCAGAAAACAATCTATTTTTAGTTTTCCACATCTTATGAGAACTTTTAATGAATGTTGCAGCATGCATCCGACACCTTTTCTTATACAGAAAGTACCAGATTTCAAAAATTTTGTCAAAGGGTACTTAAATGATGGAGCAGATACTCTTATTGGGCATTCGAAACCATTGCAGTTCAGATTCTACATGAGTCAAGGGGTGCCCTTGATGCAATATAAATTGCATCCAAAAAATATTGATTGGTTACCTGCAAATGGTATAGAGCTATGGAAGAAAAATGAAGAT
>CM035420.1:153684865-153714865 GCA_020310875.1 Ceratopteris richardii | reverse complement strand
CTATGTGGAAGTACTGAATTTAATGAGTCCCGATAGAACTCAAATTAATGGCTGCTCTTCCTGTAGTTGGATTTCGGCTAGCTGATACACTTTAGCCCATTACTTTTTGAAATGGTATTCTGAGATATCGATAGCTGAGAAACGAAGACCAGCTGAATAACATGCATAGTCATTTCCCATGGAGAAATTAGGACCGAGCCACATCAAGTAGTTCCGCTCCATTCTCTGGAAGTTCCATCCGTCTTTCTCATGTGCTTTTTCTCTCTCATGTGCTACCCATGGTTTCTACCATGTTGAAGTCGCTGATGATCGAATATCGCACGTGAAGGACTACAATTAGCCAAGGCAAATCCTTCCTATTATTTTCTTCAATCAGAAGGATAGGCAGATCCCATACGTGAGTTGGAGTCTCTTCATTTGATAAGGATAATAAATCATTTTTAGGGTATTTATTATAGCGGAATCCAAGAAAGAAATGCAATAGACACTCAAGCAATGCTTGTTCCATCGCCATATTTGCAACTATTTATATTTGCAACCACTCAAATGTCCATCAGAGTCGAGGACATTATTAAGACGAGACTATTGAGACTGATGTGGAAGGTTTCGAGGGACCCTCAGTCGAGACGATTGAGGTGGAACAGAAGGTATTTGAGGTTTAAGAGCAATTTTAAAATTCATGGTAACAGAAAATGGCGAAGTGATCGGTAGCACTAGCGGATGTGGACAAAAAGCTATCATACATGGAGACAAAACATTATGGGCCTCTTCTATTTCCTATCCGTGAACTGCATGGTGTGGAAACAAGTATAACGAATTTTCTCAATGATTAACCCATCAGCTGGAAACAAGTGTTGCTTTTCCAAACGACTGTCTGCTCGACCTCCTAAAATATCAAGAATAGAGCCCTGTAAAATTTTTGGGAAATAAAAACTCTGGTGGAACACATAAAAGAAACTCGCTACTTTTCTTGGATAGAAGAGTCAACCACTATGATGGCTCCCCAATCTTTAATCACTAGAGGGTGCATGTGTTAAAGAACGACAACCATAGAAGAAAAAGAATCCCTCATAAAACCATATTCAGAATTGTATGTCTTTTTTACTCTTCTATCTAGATATCTTGTACATTTATTCTTCTCAATTGAGACTGAATAGCACTTAATATAAAAAAATCCTTAATTTTACTTGTTCGTGCACACTTTGGGAGGGCTGATCGTGCAAACTTAAACGTATTTCTTTCCATGATCGTGTAGACTTTTATAGGATTGTGTATAGTGGCTTTCTTTCACATAGTCTTTCTGAATTAGATTCGATCTACTCTTTCTGAATTGTTCGAATCTACTCTTTCCTCACTTAGACTGATAAACGTATGGATGGGGTCTCGAAAGTAGTTCTATCGTACGAGCCGCCATAAAAAAGACGGTCTTCACCATATTTTGTTCTCACATACAAAGAAGTAAAATAAAATGAAATAATGTTATTTAAATTATTTTAACACGATTACTATCACACAAAATGAAATCAACAAACGTTTGGGACATTTTTAAAGAATAAAAACACATTAACTGGAAGGAGCACAAATATTCGATTATTTTAGGCTGAATGAATCATAAAAAATGGATACGTTTTCACTTCTTTTTCTTTTTTCTGAGAAATAAACATAACAATTCTAAAAGCACTAAAACATAATTTTCTTCGGAGCATGTTGATCACTATTTTAAACGATAACAATCTTCTCCAAAAATCAGTAAGATTCACAAAGAAACACTGAATCATGAAATGATAAGAACAAATATGAAACTTGTATTGTAAGAAACTCAATCAAATTCAGAAATAGAACGCAACAAACTTCGCGTCTAAAAAGCATTTTACATGTTCTCCTTAGGAAAACCAACGATTTTTAAAGCTACCATACTCTATGCCTTCCTTTGACGGTGGACCGCTAGATCATGGCGAGATTGATATGTGACACAGCCTCAAGATGAGAAACCAAAGGACGTATGATATGTACCATATTCTAGTGTTCTTCTGAGATATAATAACGCTCAATCTGAAAATTTAAAGAAAAATAATGTGATGGGTCATGTTTCCTTTCATTTTACAGGATTGACAGCGTACATCATCAATCTCTCTCTCTCTCTCTGTATATATATATATATATATATATATATATATATATATATATATATATATATATATATATATATATATATATATATATATATAGGGCTGATTGATATCTAATGTTTGTTGCCAATCTTCTACGAATTTCTTTCCATGATCATCTAGACTTTCATGTGACTGTGTATAGTGGGATATGAAGACCGTAGCTTTCTAAGGGCTTTCTATCACATACTTTTCAAGTGTAAGACTGAAATTAGATTCGATCTACACTTTCGGAATTGTACGAGTTTTCCCACACATTACACACTGATAAACTTATGGATGCGGCCTGGAAAGTAATTCTACCGTACGAGCCGCCATAAAAAAGACGGCCTTGAGCATATTTTGTTCTCACATACGAAAAAGTCACAAACAAATGTACGAATGTCATTTCTATAAAATGATAATTGGAACCATCCATCTTATCCTCAAGATGGAACATGCAAAACACATAATTATTCTCATCACTGTCCAATGATTGTATGTGAATGTATAAAATTGGTTATTTCTTGTAAATGTTAAATAAAACAATGTTTTGATACTTGTTAGAAGTATGCTAGACCTCAAGATTCTTATAGTATATATTTCTTGTAAAATTATCATCATATTTAACAAAAAAAATCAAGAAAGAGAGTGAGGGGTTGTCGATGATGGGCGTTTGCAGGAAACGCCCTCCTCTAAAAGCAACTGTTGGAGTCCATGAAATGAGAGAAAAATAGGAATATCATATGTAATAAGTAGAAGGTTGTAGGCATAATGCACAGAGTATAACTATGAATGCAATATAGAAATTTTATCTCTAAAGGCTTTGAGTGTGTAATAAAGAGCGGGGGGAGAATCCGAAGAAAAGAAAAAAAGTAAGAAATATACAACAATTTCCTAAGAAAGAAATTTAAATCAAATTGATCTAATTGATTAGTTAGATGTATAAAGTGGGGTGTGGTGATACAGGGTTTGGGTGTCCCTTGCTTGTAAAACTCCCATTCCTTCTGTTGCAATTATGATATTTTGGCTGCAACTACTATCAGCACTATGTGGAAGATTTGGAGCGGTAGATCTATGATGCATCCAATCTTGACTCATTATGACATTGTCTCATATGATTACTATAGATGGGATAATCCTTGTATTCATTGGATCACTTCAATTTCTAGAAGACTATTTTTTATCTCACATCTTAAAAGCTCACAATTTTCACTCTGTACGCTTCTTTCATATTTATCGGATAGCTTTACTATCCAATACTATATTTCTTTGACATGTCCATGAAAATTCGTTAGCAGTCATGTTGCACTGCTATTTCGCACTTTAATGTCCTACTTTCTGTACGTACATATAGCATAAATATAGTATTTCAGTAGATCAGTTGATATCTTTTTGGGTCTTCTCGTTTAGTTTGAATGGTCTGTCCGTTTGATTCCATGGTCGAGGATTGATATTGAGGTGGTGAAAATTGAAAATGCATTATATTATTTGTCTCTTAACTCTTTGTATGATGTCGACAAGTTCTTTAAGAATGAATGTATGTTCTTAAGGATGTTTTTGTTTAGTTAAGTCTCCCTAAGAATATTAACTTGGGTTATTTGACTCTATCTTAATTAAACGAGGTCATCACTGTGGTTCCTTTTTCAAAATATCCCTTTAGTACTTTAAAAATTGTGCGTGCGCATTTACATCTTACCTCTCGGATTGTTATATGTGAATTATTCAAGCCCTCATGAATTAATTTGAAACTTCTGTTGCTATTATTCTACAATGTCCGATATTTCTTCAGTCACTTGTTTTGAGTTTTCTTGCAAACTTTAGGTTTCTGGATCCTAGGTCCCACTTTTGTAAATCTGCTGTCTAAAACCTTCCGTTCAACTCGCATCATCTTTCTGCGCAAATCTAGTCTCTCATGTTTCTCATGTAAATCTCTCTCATGTTTCTGCACATGTAAACCTCCCGTTCAACTCGCATCATCTTCCTGCACAATAAATCTTTCTCATCTTTCTGCGCATATCCCATTCCGCATGTTTCTCGAAGATTTCTCGTATAGTTTCTGCTGCTTGATATCCTTTAAAAGTATGTGAACGGCATTAAGTATGGAGTGAAACAATGAATCTTTTCTCACGTACTTCAAATCTTTGTAACATTTCCACAAACTAAGTTTTATGGGTATATCTTGATAACGAACGGGTTAAAAAAGATAATGTATTTTATTAACAATTATACCCATAGTTCACAATTTAAATCACACTTGAACAGGCTTTGCTGAATCTATGGTAGCATGTACCCTGCCCTACAATCACCAATAGTAAATATAATTATATTTCAAGTCTTCACGAAGTAAATGTATCCTCGACCAACAGTATAATCGGATTTAAAATGATCGTGGAGCATGTATGCCTTATTGACCATACCATAAACCTATAGATGCCCTATTGAGCATACCTTAATGTTTCATTTTATCGTTACTTTGTTCATAGCTTCCATTGCTGTAAGCATTCAAAATCAAACCTATTGAGAGATTAAGCATCTGAAACACAAATCGATCATCGTTTTACGACTGTATATTAATCAAGGCGAATTATTTTTCACCACATAAA
The DNA here is from genome assembly GCA_020310875.1 of Ceratopteris richardii. Taxonomy (NCBI): domain Eukaryota; kingdom Viridiplantae; phylum Streptophyta; class Polypodiopsida; order Polypodiales; family Pteridaceae; genus Ceratopteris; species Ceratopteris richardii. Next base: position 153,710,112 of record CM035420.1, on the reverse strand, counting down.
GTGCTAAAGTCATTGCCAACAGGAGATCCTACCATTTAGACGAGTGGCTTAGCAAAGACCAAAAAGGCTTCATTAAGGGAAGGTCAATATTGGAAGCCATCATTGATATTTGGGAAGGTCTTGACTTCATTGAAGAATCTAATCAGGACATTGTCTTCCTCAAGATTGACTTTGACAAAGCCTACGATAGATTGGAATGGGACTATATTTTACAATCGCTAAAAGACCTCGGCTATAGTTAGAGATTCCTCAGGATGATCTCCACTCTCCTTGGTAATGCTTCAACCAAAGTCAATGTCAAAGGGCAACTTTCAAAAGCAATAAAACTGAAATGGTCAATCACGCAAGGCTGCCCATTGGCCCCACTGCTCTTCGCCATCACCACAAAAGGACTTAGCCAACTTGTGGAGTGACAGATGGAGCTTGGTCCCATAAGAGGCATCACTTTGCCACATAACTCTAGGCAAATGACCATGAGGCTATTTGCAGACGACACAAATGCCTTTTTTCATAATGACAATACCAGCCAAGAAACCTTTTGGTGGTGCCTTGACACTTTTTGTGAGGCCTCTGGGTCCAGAATTAACCATTTCAAGACTACATTCAGGGCTATCAAAGGGAATCAACCCAATCTCCCCACTGTGCAGGGATGCAAAAACATTCAATCAGATCAGGTCGCTTGCATGATTTGTATCCCCATGGGATTCAGTGTTACTTTAGAACAAAGATGGACTTGGGTCCTCATGAGATTTAATAATAAACTTAACTATTGGAGGGGTCTGCAAATTAATCTTGCTGGCCAGGCCATGGTGATCAACACGTTCCTCATATCCTCAATCATATACTTTCTTTCTTGTTGGATACCAAAGGATCAAGAATTATCCAAATTGGAAAGTATTTCGAGGAACTTTATCTGGACTGGGGGACCATAACAAGAGGGGGTGCCTAAAATCAAATGGTCCATTTGCACTAGCCGAAAGGAGAGTGGAGGTCTGGGTATTATGGACATTCGTAGCATGGCCAATAAACTTGCAGCAAAGTGGATAATTAAGGCCTAGTGCAACAAAGATTCCTCTTGGGCCACATTAATTTTTAGAAACACAAATGTGATTACTCTGGTGGGCTACCCTGGCTTGAAAAGCCTTGACATCCTCACCCTCTTATTCTCTCCAATTCTAGTCTCACCCAAAGGATCAATCCTGGTAAGATCCTTGTGCAAGAGTTGGAAGAGATTCAAACCTCACATCAGAATTAGTGAAGATTGAAAGTGGGCTGCAGGTATAAGAAAAAATGACTCTATTTGGTTCTTGATCCAAGGCATAAGAAATCTGGAGCCTTGGAATGTCTTTAGTGCCAAGAGACTTTGGAATAAGGGATTCAAACAATGGAAGCACCTCTGGAAACAAGATACGAACACATGGGTGGACTTTGAGGACCTTGATCCTAGTGCTGCGGTCACATACGAGGAATCGAATATTTTATTGAGCACATGCCATGCTTGGGACCGCTCTAAAATCCAACTACTTATGGGACAGGACGCTCCAGAACTTCTGGGCCTTAAATGGTATAATGGCAATCGCCTCTCCAAGGTTCCATATGTCGGAGCATACAACCACATTCACATGAGTCTCAACAAGAAATGGTGTCTTAATTGGATGGGACATCGATGGGATATGAAATCTATGTCTATCTGGCACCCTCTCATTGAAAACAAAAAGTCGGTTCCTCTTATGGAAAATTTTACACCATGGCATATGGACCAATGAAAAAGCTAACAAGATCTGTGGTGCTCCACCTTGTGCAAGCAATGTTGCAATAGCAAAGAGGATAACCGTCACCTGTTCTTTGCTTGCCCTAAATCCCTTCCGTTATGGAGGTTCCTTGGTCGTTCTTTAGGGCTTAGAGAACAAATCAATTGGAAGCAAGCCCTCATTGGTGAAGCGATCACTTTCTTTGTGGCGTTGTGGAAAGCGATTAGGGGAGAGATCCTTTGGAAGATTTGGCGGGAACGATGCACTCAAACCTTTGGCAATACCCCCAAGGAGTGGTCGATCGAGAAGTCCCTATTCCTTCACCAGGAAAAGAATTCCTAACTGTAAGAAAACCCCCCCTTTAGACATCACAAACAGCTTCAGTATGTCAACAATAAGCTTAAAACCAAGTGGGTTGTGCATGATGGGGATGAGAGGTTTATCAACCTCCTCTATAAGTCCATGTAAGCTTTGTAAGCTCTACCATAAAGGTACGACTTCCTCACGTGTTTGTGCTGCCTCTGCATTGTGGGACTTCGGGGGTCCTAAGGGCACTAGTCCTATTCACTTGTATTCTTGTTTTATCTAATTAAATTCATTGAGAGTAGGCATTGCCGAACTCCCTTTTATAAAAAGAAAGTGCTAAATAACATGAAACATCTCCAAATCATCAATTACTTTTCCATAAACTCAGAACATATGCCACGTGTACCATTTCTTTAAGACTTGCATGTGTGTCATTAACTTAAAGAAGATAAATAATTTATAGTAAGAGACTTTTCAATCAACTTATGGTGGTGCTCTTTTCTCATACTTGTGAGGAAACCGCATATAACATTACCGGCATACTACTCTCAAGCTGGACTCTATAAAAATCCATCCTCATGAGAGTTCTTTCCATGTATCAAAGTGAAAATGGGACACACAGATTTTAGAAATATCAATGAATACAAATTTATCTTGCTATTAAACTTTTTACAAAAACTTCCATGGTACTCCATGATCTTTAAGATTTCACCTATGTTATACAGCAATCATCTCCAACATAATGCAGTTTAGAGACGACGACGAGCAATTGACATGTCAAGTTCAAGAAACGTTGGGAATCTTGATCAGGAAAATCCAAACTAGAAAGCTGGAGAGATTGAGGTGAAAATCCTATTCATCAAAATCTTTTTCCTTGCGCTAGCCCCTTAGGTTCCTACCCCAACCTTGCATGCTGCGGTGGCTTGTTGTATTACCCACACATAATATTCAAGCTAAGAAAAAGAAAAAAAAAGGCGCAATGTTGTCTAAATACTTCAAAAACAATCAAAAACAATTTTTTTCAAGTCTAAATCATTAAAAATCAGAATATTACATATTTGAACAACCAAGTTTGGATAGGCTATTGCCGAATTTCATCTTTGGTAAAAAAAAAAAAAGGAAAAGAAAGTTTTGATAAAAAAAAGGACGATACCTGAAATAGATAGATCAATTCGGAATAAAAAAATAGTCCGAACGTAAAACGATCACCTTGATTTGTTGAGCAGATGGATGTGGGATTCCCATGATCGATTCCCGTCGGCTTGTTATATTCAAATCATGTCATAGAAGTCTTCATAATGATCCTTCATTTCCTCTTCTCTCTCACTGTCTTTCCCAGCCTCTTGTTTCGTAACTTCTTCATCCTTATCTCTCCTTCTCTATTCTGGAATCATGTTGTAAAGTAAAGTTTCTCGTTATTCTTGTGAGGGCTTCAATCCTAAAATTTGGATTTAAGATAAAGCTTTTGTGCTTCAAATTCAATCCATTTGGTCTAGCGTAGCACTAAAGTTGTTTGAACGTCTAGGGAATGTCTTGAGGCTCACGTTTTCCTCACAATTGGACCTAGTGTCATATAATGTTTTAAATCTGGTAAACTGGAATACTTGAAGCGTACATAGTTACATGGCTGAAACTTGGATGGTAAGCATCTACTTTAATAATTTTATAGGCACTTTGAAAGATCAATACATAGAGATACTTGCTTTATGGGATAGTTCCATCATTCACAATGTCGTGTTTATAACTTGTGCTTTCTCACATTGATATCATGAGCTCTTGAGGACTTGAAGGAAGGAATCATCTATATCAAGTAGAGCCTTTCTTAGATCTTTTTCTAGGTTTTGCAAAAACAAAAAAGAAAGGGAAATGTAGAAGACCTCTAGAGGGTAGGAACCTATCTAGAGGTCCTCTACGAAGAGAAGCATCGTCAAATAACCTTGCTCACAGCCCAACACGTTCCAACCATGCTAAAGGTGTGACAAAAACCTCTCACGATGATTGCTTGGATCTTCTGTTTTTCTCAAACACCTAACTTGATTCCCAATGCATGCGACTTCACACATGAGAAACAACCGATGGTTCGCTACCCCACCTTAAGGTAGCTAGATAAAACACTCTCTCCATGCAACCACTCAAGTGGTCAACTGCGTGAGTGTCACATGGCCTCACACTAGTAACTATCATAAGAGGTTATTTCTACCATTAGTCATATAACATTTCCTTCTCCTTGAGATCTTTTTTTCCCCAAAATGATGTTGAAAGGAACAAATCAGAAAGAAACAATATTTTTGTGGCCACGATCGTTGAACCCCATGTACTTGATGGACATGGGTCATCTCTTCATAATTTTTCGCTGTATTCTTCCCTTAAGAAGACTCTTTTGAAGTCTTCATAAAGGTGAGAAATGATCTCTAAATGGTACTAACCTACTCCTCTCTATATAAGTGAACCCTTGTCCATTTATTTCTAGTGCATACTATGCTCTTAGGTTCATGTGAAATAGAATGAATAGAGAAAGGCTCTACTACCCAATGTTTTATTAAGCCAGCGAAAATGAAATACTCGATGGATGTGGCTACTCTCTAGAAACTAGAGCGGCTAAGCTGCCTGACATATTCTCTTAAGTATTGGAATGGCCCATAGTACCTAGAGTTGGAAAAGGTTCCATCTTCATGGCTTCAGGCCTAGATCAAACTCTAAGATGTACTTGCTCTCTTACCTCAAAGACCATTTCTCTTGTATGAGGATCATCATAGGCTTTAATTTGGTAGGCTTCGGTTCCCCAATTCCGCCTCGACCATCAAGACTCTTCATTCTTTTTTTTTCATTCATGATTTTCTGGTGTTTTCCTTGGACCGAGCAGTTCTTTTTTGACCTTTGATCAGATGATTGCCCCAGTTCACCATTTCTTGTTCTTGTTAAAATTTCGTTTCTTTTCGAAGACCGATATATTCATCACTCGAGATTCTTGTTCTCGTTAAAACTCCGTTCCTTTTCCAAAGGCCCATATGTTCAGCACTCAAGAATAAGCGATCTCATATTCAACGTCTTTAAGGCAGTATTGAAATCTTACTTTTTAAATATAAAAAGGCAAGTTCGGGAGTAGCCAACTCTCCTGAACTTTAATTAAAACAAATAACAATTGTACAAGCAATAGTGGAGTCTTTTTATATCTTAAGTTTTGCTTGCGTTTAAAGTGAGGGATAATAATCAGGCCTGTGGTGACAATCAGTAATCAAGCGTATGAGTCTTTACCCATTCTAATTTTTTTTATTTCTCTGGGATCCTTTTTGTCATTCAATTTTATTTATTTATTTTAAATTAAAAAGTTGGCTTAGACAATTAGTGTAAGGCATTTTTTGTTGCCTCTCGCCACTGATGGCACACTTCTCCCAAGGGATTTCTTTGGTCATCATCCGCTTCATTTCTAATGGCTGGGATTTCCCACTCATTACTGGTGGGTAATGTGGGTCCGCCTTTTGAGGTCAAAATCTTTGGTGCTTCTCTAAAGCTTTTTGGCATAAAGTCCCAAGTTGTCTCTCCTCAAAGGGAGGATATTTTGGTGAACCATGAAGAGTTCACGAGAACTTGTCTCATGAGTCAGTCATTTGGACCTAAAACCCCTCTTGACTCTTTTCGATAATGGTTGTTGAAGAACTGGTTCCCATGCAGCTTGGTTATTAGCAAGTGCTAAAACATTTTAGCTAATTATGTGCTCTTGATTTTCGAAAATGACAAGATGGCCTTCCAAGCTTTCAATAGCACCTTGTAGGTATGGAGATCTACCTTGTGTCTTTTTTAAATGGTTTCCTCAATCCATTCCAAATGGGCCAAAGCCAATGCACTATCCACTGTGCATTAAGCTACCTAAACTGCCTGTTTTGCTATATGGTTTGCAAAGGTAAAATTATATCAGCCATCATTCAACATCTTGCCTCCACAAAAGACATTGGAGGATTCATCAATGAAGGTTCGAAATACTTGTTCAATTCAAGATGGCACCCATAGATTTTTGTCGAAGAAGATTAAAACAAAGACCTCTCCTCCAAAATTTCCATAGAAATTGTAGAAGAGAAAACCATTGAGTAGGAAATTATATACAAGAACTTGCCAAACTCTTGCTTTCACTTTTGTTTGGAGGGACATAGAAAAGATTGTCCGTTGAGATAGAAATCCATTAAGAACAAGAAAAATCTCAAAAAAGATAATGTAAAGGGAAACAAACAAGCTCCATTGGCCCAAAGCATGTGAAAAAATCATCCTCTAGCTGTTAAGAAAGCGAAGGAAGTGCAAGTCTTGGAGATGAACCCATAAGGCTTCACAAAAGGGGGACAAAAGAAAGAGAAGAATCCCTAAAGGTATTATTGAGAAAATTCTCTCTCGCACAACGTAAAAAATGAATATTTTTGGTAATTTTGAGAAGTAAGTGAATGACTTGGGATTACATAGTGGATATAAATCACTATAAATATTGCGATCATGCAAAAAGTCAAGAGGATTCCACTTTAAAGGTAGACAACCAAAAAGGATACACCACTAGTAAAGAAGATGGATTCACTAGTAACAATGATGTTAACCAACAAAAGGAAAGCTTAATCATTTGATCAGAGTTCTTGAACGGATTCCAGACTCGTTTCTAAAGAAGAATTCTCACAAAGAAAAACAATTAGCTCAGAGACTATGAAGAGCTCCATTAAGAATAAACTCCTATGTTAGAACCCTTGCACCTTGAGGAAAAAAGATGACGTGCAAAACAAGAAAAAGACCCTCTATGCAAATAACTTAGCCTTGGATCATGACAATCAAATCTTTCAATCTTAGAGCATTGGTTGACCCCTCAAGGGCTACCATCATTGGCTAGTGGATACGAGATAAAATCTTAATCCCAAACTTCAATTTTCTTTGAGACACCCAAATTGATGGCAAGGACCTTCAAAAGAGCCTAAACTCTATTTCACCATCCCATATCTTACTCTCCATCATGCACTGGAGGGGAAGTGACATCTCAACTATCAACATCAATTCCAATTGGTATGCTAAAATTGTGGATACCGTAGTAGATCATAAACATCAGCAGATTCGTGCTTCCTTTGGGGGTCCTCTATACTTCACCATAGTCTGTGTATGCTTTCAATATCAATTTGAAAAAGAGTCACCACTTGGCAATCATTGGACTCTCTACACCTCAAAATCCTCCTTTGGGGGAATTCTCACATGTTGGAGGTTCGTTTTGATGGGGTGCATGAGGCGAAATATTGATGGTCATGAGAAGGATATCTCGGACCAAGTCAAGCTCCTCCTAGATCTCTTGGAGGTCAAAAAGAAGACTGGATTCTTTTAGTCCAACCTGTAGTCTGGAGTTCACTTGAGGAACACTAGATAGGATAAAAGCTATATTATGTAGAATATCATCAATAAGTGGGTCTCCCTTCCCCCTCCAAATGTGTGGAGCTTTGGGTGAGTCATCAATCTCAAGAACCCCCCTCCAATTCATGCCAATTGATCAACCTTCACTTTTTCATTGGTGCAAGAAAGTTTACCATGTCCTAGGACTATGCCTTTGCCACTCACTCCTTCTCGGCTAGGTCTTGGAGGATGGTGTTCAAGAAGACACAACACATCTTGGTTAGGACTCAAAATATAGAAGGCTTAGCCATCTTTAGACAAAATTCAACAAAGGCCACTCTCAGTACTAGACACGGCTTCTTAAAATTAGAAGGATGTTGAGATATGTAGAAAAAATTCCAAGAAAAAGACTACAATTACACTTGAAAGATTGGTCGGTAGAGAAGGCAAACAAACCTACTAAAAATATGTGCGTCCTTCCTAAAAACAAATAGTCCAATGAAGCGATCTCTTTCATGATGGATATCGGTGGTCTTGAGTTCAAGAGAGATGAAGAAAATACTATCTTGATTATCAATCACTTACCCATCTTTTTGGGTTTCCATGCCTCTTTCTCCAAATACGCATGAAAACATGGTGATCATCTCTAGAGTGAAAACCAAATGAGTCCCATAAAATATCAAGCCTCTTCTTGAAGATTCTCATTTAGGATGATGAAATTCTTGATGTTATTGACTCATTTGCTAAAGGAAAAAGCCCAAGGATGGATGAACTCACAAATGCATTTCTCAAGTCCTTCAAGCATGTGGTGCTTAATCCATTATCTTTGGTGTGACAAGCGGCCATTTCTTTTGCTGAGCTACAAAAGTGTCTCAAGGAAGGCATTACCAAACATATTCACAAAAAAGGTAGCATCAATAGGATAGAAATTGGCAACGAATTACTATGTTACAAAACGGTTATAAGACCCTTGCTAAGGTTATTGAATATCAAATTTCTTATCACTTAAAAATCTAGATTATGAAATATCAAAAGAGTTTCATCAAGGGGAGGTCCATCCTCCAAGATATCATTGATGTTTGGGAAGGACTCTTTTTTGTTAAAGAATCGGCTCAAGATGTCCTTTTCATTAAGATTTTTTGTGACATACCTTATGATAGACTCAAGTGGGACTTCATTCTCCAATGTCTCAAAAATGTGGGCTACACATAAAAATGCACTAAGATGATCTCAACATTGTTTGGAAATGCCTTAGCTAATATAAACATCAACGGACAACTTTCTCAAGTTATTTGATTAAAAAGTTCTATCGGGCAAGGATTCCCCTTTGCCCCTCTTCTTTTTGCAATCATTGTCGGTGGCCTCAACTCCCTTGTTAAGCATCGTGCATGCTTAGGTCTTATTCAATGCATCATTCTTCCCCTCAATCAAGATGAGATGATCACGAGAGTCTTTAAAGATGACACAAATTCTTTTGTGGTTAATGGTCTATCCAACATTGATACCTCTTGTTGTTGCCTAAATAGATTTTGTGAGATATCCAGCTCCAAAATAAACCACTCTAAAACCACGTTCACAGCTATTATTGGGCATCCATCTCAAAGGTTGATTGACCATGGCTGTGAGTTGATCCCAAAGGACAAGTCTTGTATGTTTTAGGTATTCGAATGGTATTCAATGTTTTGATGGGTTACTGACAAAACTAGGCTCTTTTCTAAGATTGATAATAAGTGGCTTCACTAGAAAGGTATGTAGATCAACCTAGGAGGGCAAGCTATGGTGGTTAACATGTTCCTTCTTTCTTTGATTATTAACTTTCTCTCTTGGTGGAGACCAAAGGACCTAGAGTTTTTCAAATGGGAAAGAACTTGGAATTTTTTTTTTTTACCAAAGAGCCTAATAGAAGTTGGTGCCGAGAATTAAATGTCTGACTTGTATAAGGCAAAAAGATCAAGGTGGTTTGGGCATTCTAGACATTGAAGGAATTGCCAATATGTTGGTGACCAAATGGTTTATTATAGTGTGGAGAAATAAAAAAGCCTCTTCAACCAAGTTGATTTTTAGAAATAAGGGTGTTCTTAGGCGTGTGGGCCATGCAAAATGGAAGGGCCTAGATCTTCTCACTCTTATGTCCTTCCCTTATGGAGTTACTCCCCGAAGCTCGAGCTTCGTGTGCTCTTTGTGGAAGAGTTAGAACACGGTGAAGCAATATCTCAAGTTGAATGAAGATTGAAAATTGGCTACCATCATTAGACAAAATGATTCCATGTGGCTACGAATCAAGGGCATCAAAAGTGTTGAGACTTGGAACCATAGAAAATTTGGGAAGCTTTGGAACAAAGGGTTCCATTTGTTGAAGCACCTATGGAATCATGGCACCTGTGAATCGATTAGATTTGATGACATTGACTAGGATAAGAGACTGGACTATGAAGAATGGTACTTGTTGCAAAACAAATTCAATGCTTTGGGGTGCTCAAATCCTCGTCTCCTTATTGGGCATGACTCCCCTCATATTGAGGATCTTTGATGACACAATGAGAACCCTCTTAGGAAATATCCAACTTAAGAGGAATGTGGGCTTTCATGTTACACTTACCAAGAGATCTTGTGTGGATTGGTTGACTATGAGATAAGATTTTAAATTCCATCCTTTTGGAATCCCATCTCAGAGATAAGAAAAGCAGTTCTTCTGTGGTGTATTCTGTATAAGGAATTTGGGCCAATGTAAATGCCAACAAAAATTAAGGAGCCTTTTGTTGTGTATACAGTGCCTTGATTAGCAATGAGTACTTGGAACACATCCTCTTTTCGTGCCCCAAGTCCATATTGTTATGGATGGCCCTTGTGAGAATCATGTTGTTGTATGGAGAAATCAATTGGAAGTAAGCGTTATTGGGTGAAGTGGTCAGTTAGTCCCCAACATTGTGGAATACTATAAGAAGCGAGGCGCACTAGAAGCTCTAAAGAAAGGGTGTGCTGAAAACTTTAGTAGCCCTTGTAGAGAATGGTGGATCGAAAAATATGTTTTCATGCAAAGGTTTTCCAATTCTAAAAATTCCCCACGTTTTAGAGATCATAGAATTTTCTTCCTTAAAAGCAAGTGGGTCCCCATGAAGGGGATGAAAGGAATATCGAATTTCTTTGTTATATATTCTATCAGATTTTAAGCAACCTCTGCTTTGTGGGATTTGTGGGGCCCCATGTGTTCTAGGTCCGATCATTTGTACACGTTCTTTTTATCAATTAAACTTTGGGAGACTAGGCTTTTCCCGATCTTCCTTTTGAAAAAAAAAAGACATTGAATATTGATATAAAAAGAACAAGCTAGAGACTTCTACTCTAAGAAACGTAATCAACTTCAGAAATAGAAATAAACCTTTGCTTCTAAAAATCATTTTCGATATTCTTATCAGGAAAACTTAAGACTCTTAAAACCACCATATTCCATGCTTTCCTCATCCTCCTGAAGATCTTGGATCTTATACAATTTTCTAATATTCTTCTTACATACCATAATGCTGAACTTCGAAATTAAAAACTAAAAGTCATGTGATCGGTCATCTGTCCTTTCATTTTACAGGTTGACAGTCTACACTATACCGAAGTTATTAATATATATATATATATATATATATATATATATTTGTGTGTGTATAAGTATATAATATATATATATAGTGTGTATGGCTGTATATATAGTGTGTCATTTTACTCTGAAAAAACAGAACTCGTTCGTTTGCCTAAAGGATGGAAACTGCACCTTCTCTCAAGACTTCACTCATCTTGTGAACATTCTTGTAACTTGATTGAGCTTATTCATCCTCATCATCAAACCATTTTTAAACATTTTGACACCTTCTCTCAAGAATTCACTCATCTTGTGACGCATTCTTGATTACAAAATAATCTAGCCTACATTTTGTATAGTTATGAACAGAAATATTCTGGTGATACTTGATCCTTTTCGGTTACACAAATGAGATGAAATATTGGTCAAGCTTTTCAATCTGGAAAATAAAAATATATAATTCGTGATTTTGCCTTGTCTAGATCTTGTGCCTTTCTTCTAATATTTTATTAAAAGATAGAATCCTTCAGCTTGAGGTTTAATTGGACTCGGCCTTTGGTCTGGCTTGCTAGGTTTGAAAGCATGCGGTTCGTGAATGGTGCACTCCATTAGCTTCCCATTTTTATCTAATGTAATCATTTTCTGTAGGGATTTATATTTTAGGGTCGTCTCTTTCTATGTGGAAGTACTGAATTTCAGCTCTAGATGGTGAAAGAATATTGTCTTTAATGAGTCCCGATAGAACTCAAATGAGAGGTGAGTGACAGCTTAATGGCTGCTCTTCTTCTACTTGAAGGTTATCTACAAAATTCCATGGTCATTTTTTTTTTTTGAAAGAACAAGGAAAATTTGTATTAATGGCGGCCGTATACAGTGTGCCTTGGGCAGGAGACACCTGACCCAGAGGACAAATTACAAGGAGAAATACATGTCCAACCTTTTACAAGAGTACTGTTCAGCTAACAGTTTTTTCCATCTAGAGGGAGAATTTTCAGACAAAATCTTGTAGACATCATAGTTATTACAAGAAGCATCTCTGATTCTCCTAATACAAGATAGAGAAGCATTTTTCAGAATAACAGGCAATACCCAGCCTGAAGCAACACCATTGATTGGTGCAGCTAGAGGACATATCAACCAAGAAGGGGGATAGGGATTTGCTGAGACCGATCACTGCACCACCCTTATTTTCCTCATGATTAGTGGAAAACCAGAAGAATTTATTAGATAGAATATTGAGATTAACTTTCAAGGAGTCACCACCAATTTTAACCTCCTGCAGGCAAATAACGTCAGGAAGACTATGCAGTGACATAATCCATCTGTTGATCATCTTAGGTCTTACAGGATCTGTAAGCCCCTTCACATTTATGGAAAGAATGGAAAGATTATACATCAAACCAACTAAAAATTTCATTCCTACTATTCTTAGTAGACTTTACCATAGAAGATCTCACAGAATCCTTCTTTCTTGGTTTACTTGAAGATGCCAGCTGAGTTGGCAAGTCTGTGTCATGTATCAGAGGCATAGCTTCCTCATTGACCATTTCATTGTCCATAGTTTTCAGTTTGTCATGGTTAGTCACATAGTTGCCACATAGTTGCCAAGATTCTTATTTGAGTCTTCACTCACAGATTGTTTCTGCACCTGCAGTAAAGGACAATCTTTGATGATATGACCTTGCTTGTAACAGTTATAACAAGCATTGGGGATATTTCTGTACAACACCTTTTGGGTGTGGATTTTTTTACCATTTGAGTCTTTGATAACAATATAGGGCTTGATTTGAGAGGCAATGTCCACTTCTATTAACACTTGGGGGTCCCATCTCGGATTGATAATACTATTTCTACTTTTTTGACCGAGGACTTTGCCAACCAACTTCCCTAAGCTCTCCACCCAAGGATAGAAATCTATGGGAAGTTCAGGGAACTCTACCCACACAGGGATTTTTGTTGGCTTAGGGCCCTTAGGGTTAAACCCAATATACCATTTAAAGAAAGACACTGGGACATTTCTGATTAACCACTGGCCTTCACTAATGACTTGAAGAGCACTATTAGCATCTTCAAAAAAGAAGAGGAAGTAGTTATTCGGGCAGTATTGAATGTGTTTAACCATTAGGCCTCTTGCTTCCCAGTGATGTTTAATCCAGTTTTTAAAAGAGTCTTGGGCAGGCCTAGGACCGTGACGCAAACCTATGACCACTCTATCTGTGAGGTGCTCATGCCAGTTGTCCAGTGAAGACTTTTCAATGACCAAAGCAACCTCGTCCTCTTCGGTGGGCAAGTTATCAAAAAAAATTTCATGAGGGCTGTCAGAGAACTTACCTTTCCCCTTGTTGGGAGAGGGAGCAGGATTGTTATTACCAGTAAAGTGTTGAATGTCGACGAAGGCTTCATCGAGCTTGGCCCTTGCCCTAGCCAAATCAGCATAGGTTTTCGTCAGAGAGTGCTTCTCTGCGTTGCTCTACTGCGTATACACAGGGAAATTGGTCGAACCAGGAACGAACTCAGCAGATGCGCTCCCTTCTACCTCGAGAGTCCTGGGGCTTACAGAGTGAGCATTGGACTGTAGCAAACATACATTTTGCCCTTCACCCAGAAACGATAACCCATTTCTTAGGGCTTCAAACGGGGCCATGCAGTATCAAGAAGGCGGAAACGCGAACGCAAAGGATGCTCCTCCCCCACGGAAGGGGGAGGAGAGGAGAGAATGCCGACCCGCGAGCGCCGCAGAGCAGAACACCCTCGAACCCTCAGAGCCGATCCGCGAACAATCTCCTCTAAAATTCCATGGTCATTAGAAGACAGTGCACGAAATAAAATAAATGTTGTTCAAAATCAGCCAATCTGCCAATAACTAGCTCACGGGATTTTGGCTAGCTGATACACTTTAGTTCATTACTTTTTGAATTCGTATTCTGAGCTATCGATAACTGAGAAATGAAGACCAGTTGAATAATATGAAATCTCAATGGTCTTAGGCGATATGTTTTACATTAAAGTAGAGAACCTGATCCATTCGTTTGATGGGAAAAAATCATAATAGTTTGAAACTAAGAAGCCAATTCAACGGTTGAATTGAATAAAGAGAAAAAGAAGGGGTATCAATTGTCTTCACAAATATTCTTGCTAAGGAACTGGAAAGATCAAGAAAGCGTGTCAATCGTCTTTATACACATTCAAGAAAGGGTTGAATAAGAGGACGTCTTTGGAAATGAGTATGTATCATACTTAAAGTGTATCAATTGTCTTCACAAATATTCTTGCTAGGGAACTGGAAAGATCAAGAAAGGCTGTCAATCGTCTTTATACACATTCAAGAAAGGGTTGAATAAGAGGACGTCTTTGGAAATGAGTATGTATCATACTTAAAGTGTGTATCACACTTAAAGTCGTTTCCCTTGGAAAAAATAGGAGCGGTTCTATCGATACGTGTACCGCCACATCAAGTACTTCCGCTCCATTCTCTGGAAGTTGAACTCGCTGATGATTGAATATGGCATGTAAAGGACTACAATAAGCCAAGACAAATCCTTCACTCTTTTAGACGATAATTTTCCTCAGAACATGCTAATCAATCTATTAAACAATAACAATTTTCTCCACAAATCAATAAAATTGTCAAAGAAACAGTGAACCATGAAATGATGAAAAGAAATATGAAACTTCTATTGATAGAGACTCAACGCGAGATTAGAAATAGAACGCAAAAAAATTTGAGTCTAAAAAGCATTTAACATATTCTCCTTAGGAAGACCAAAGATTCTTAAAGCTACCATACTCTATGCCTTCCTTTGACGGTGGACCGACAGCCTCAAGATGAGAAGCAAAGACATACCAATCTTGTACCATATTCTAGTATTCGTCCGACATATAATAATGCTGGATCTGAAAAGTTAAAGAAAAATAATGTGATCGACAGCGTACACTACATCAAACACATTATATATATATATATATATATATATATATATATATATATATATATATATATTGTCATTTTCCTTGGAAAAAGAGAACTCGTCCCTTTGCCTGCGCTGAGCATTCTTTTAACCTGATTGAGCTTCTTCACCCTCAAGATCCGAACATTTTTAAACTCTTTGACACCTTCTCTCAAGATTAAACTCATGTTATGACGTATTCTTCATTATTAAATGACCTACTCGGTCTTTTCGTATAGATATGAAGAGAAATATTCCGATGATATTTCGTTCTTTTCGCTTACACAATTGAGATGGACTGTCGGATAAGCTTTCTAAATCGGTAAATAGGCATATATAATTCTTGCATTTATTTATTTGGGAACGTCTACGTTGGCTCCAATGTTTTGTTAAAAGGTAGAATCATTGAGCTTGAGGTTTACGTGCACTCGTCCTTCGGTCTGGCTTACTAGGTTTAAAACTATTCTGTTCTTGAATGGTACGTTCCATCAGCTTCATTCTTTTTAAGATATCATTTTATGTAAAGAGTTGTATTTTAGGGTTCTATTGGCTACAGTAAAAGAAACAATGAAAAACTCTGGTAGAACAAACAATGAGTGTTCCGTGAAAGAAACTCGCTACTTTTCTTGGATAGAAGAGTCAACCACTATGATAGCTCTCCAGTGAGAGGGTGTTTGTGTTAAAGAATGACACCCTTTGAAGAAAAAGAATCCCTCCTGAAGGAGCTACTGAAATCAGAAACAAATTAAAGCCTCATAAAACGGTATTCAAATTTGTATGTCTTTTTTATGCCACTATCTAGATCTCTTGTACTTTTATATTTCAACATGGACCCTCCGGCTTCCAAGGTGGTACTATTTCTCCTCTCTACTACTCGATTATGCTTATGTGTGAATTTGGTGGTTATCTCTCTCTTTATTCCCTTATCCTGAAATCAGGAATAAAACTTGTGGAGAAGTGTTATTCCCTCCATCAGCCATTAGACTCTAAAGGATTTTACGTGTTTGATTTTCCGCAAAACTAAGACACTTCTTAAAGTACAACAACACTTCATCTTTATGCTTCAAGAAATAAATCATCATCCGTCTGCTAGAATTATCAATGAAAGACATATAGTACCTTAAATCTCAGATGGATTGCTCTTAACTTGGTCCTGAACATCTCTGTGCACAAGCTCCAGAATGTCTCCATGTCTATATCCCTTCTTTGTGAATGGGAACTTGTCTCCCAAATTGGCATGCACTACAATTGTAATTCATATGTATCTTGGAAATGTTGGGTAGTCCAATCACATATTGTCCTCCACTAATTATCTTTAGGGTTCTCTCTCTAATGTAGGAAAATATTGTCCGACAAACCTGTAACTCTAATAGGGGTTGAGTACCATAATTAAACAATACTATGTTCCTAGTGTCTTGGAGTAAAAAAGTGAACAATTCAACTTTTTCTTTCTCCTTTGCTTATCCTCTTTAAACCTTGATATGGATCCTCTACAGAGGCTCCACTCTGTATGAACGTTACCTCTAAACCTTTATTGACAATCTGACCTCTCCTGATCAGATCTTAATTATACTAGGTACATAGAGAACTTTGCTCAATAGATTTATGTTCCCATGTGGATTGTTTACATTTACCTATTTCTCCATAGGGTGCCTCATGTCATCCTTTCTTCTAAACTCTACTTATTCTTTGGATCTTCCAAGCCAAAAACAAATGTTGCATTCAGTGCTACATGCAGCTAGAGTCAATATAAAACACATGCTCATCTCATTTAGCTTCCTCATTGTAATTTTCATGAGCATGAATGAGTCCTCGTGGGACGGTTCATCACTCTATTTTTTCTAGTGTCTTCTTCCTTTGTAGCTTTCATGAAAGTCTTTGTTATATCTATTGTCGTTCTATACATATGAATTGTTATACCTTCTCTAAAAGCTCCATATCCATGTCTATTCTATACTCTTCTTCTTTGGTTTCTTGGGTTCTTCAATCAATGATCTATGATGTGGTTCATTAATCCACATATGACACAAAGAGAGGAGCTTGGAGCCCTCCCTCTACCTTATATTTTAACTCTACTTCTTGCTCTTGCGCTTCTACCTTTATCAACAAAGTGATTATGGGAGGTGATTCCTTCATCATCACACTTTTTGTCTTTTCCTTTTCCATTTTTACCTTTACTTGTATTTATCTAGAGGAGATAGGATTGATTGCCTTTCTATTCTCATTGTTCTTCATAATTTTGACCTCATGATGGAATATTTGCACGATGAGTGTCTTGAAGTCTGGCACCATCGTATCAATGTACGAGTCCATGTCACATGTGAATGCTTCCTACTTGTTATCAACTTTGAGTCCATTGATGACTTGCCTCACAATTTATTCTCCATAAATAATATTTCCAATGTCTTTTATCTTGGTGAGAACAGCACTGAGACTTTGTTTTGATAGCTTCTTCAGTGATGTGAACTCCACCCACAATTGATGAGATTGTATCTCTTTTTTTTTTCAAGAAGAGTAATCTAGAGTGAATAGGAGTGGTTTGATTGGGGGAACACAAGCACTTGCTATCTCACAAAAATTGAAGAGAAAGTATGGTTCATCTTTGGGTTCATCAAAACCAAATCCTCAACCTTCCTTTTCCACTCATTCCCCCTAATGATGTTGAAAGAGATGCAAATATTGCCAAAAGATGATCATACTATTCATCATGGATATTGATGGGGTTGATTGCAAGATGGATGAAGAAAATAATATGTTGATTGTCACTCACTTTACCTAGATTTTGGGATTTCCATGCCTCTTTCTCCAAATAGGTGTGATAACATGGCGACCATCTTGAGAGTGGGAACCAAAAGAATTCTGCAAAATATGAAGCCTCCTCTTGAAGCTCCCATAATGGATGATGAAATTCTAGAAGTTATTTATTTTCCTTCTAAAGCAAAAAGCTTAGGTTTGGATGGCCTCCCTAGTGAGTTTTTCAAGACCTTCAAGCATGTGGTGACTATTCCATTATGTTTGGTGTGGCAAGAAGCCATCTCTTTCAGTGTGTCGGCCGAATTTCTCAATGAAGGCATTATCAAACTTACTCACAAAATGGTTTTAGAAACTAGTCACAAGACCTTTGATAAGGTTATTGCTAATCACATTTCTTCTCACTTACAAAACAGGATCACTCAATCTTAATAGTTTGAAACTAAGAAGCCATTTTTTTTTGACAAAACAGGAAAATTGGGTTAGATAATGAAATGTATGTAAGTACAGAGGGCAATCATCCCCATCACCACAGATATGCATCGGCCATTAAAGCTAAGACAAAGGCCGATCGCAGGAGAAGAGGACATTACAAAAGGCTACACACCATCACAAATTTAGAGGAGGAATACAACTTATGCAAGGAATCCCTCCACTTTTGCTGGGGGGGACCCTAAGGTGGTTAGATAGGCTGAAATTTACATCAGGAGTCAATGTAGTATGTGAGATACATTGCTGGCTTGAAATTTTAATATTGTGAGAGAATTTATGATACAATGAGGTGTTCCAATTATTCAAGACTCTCAGATTTCTCGATCTCCAAATGAACCAAACAATAGTACCTCTCCAGATATTCGATAAGGTAAAGTCAAATCTGTTGCAGGACCCGAGGAGAGTTTCTTCAACAGAGAGCTTCACTTTGAGAGATTAGCTCATGTTGTGGAAAGCAGACCAATAAGAGTGAGCATGGTTGTAGCTAAAGAATAGATGAGGGATGTTCTCCATAGTGCCACAATACATGCAAAATCCATTATTTTCTAGCTTCATGTTGTATGGTTGGCTCCAAAGACTTTTAGACATGTGTTTCCATTGAGAGGCATCCAGGCGATCTTCCAAAGCTTGTTGAGTTTACGAGTGATCATGTTGAGAGAGCCTCTAACACATTTGTATCTTTTGTACATATTAGTAGCTATCTCAAATAGGTTGACATAACTTCTCTAGGAACAATCAGGTAGCTTCCTAGCCAATATACCTCTATGGTGCAACAAAACGTGCAAGCAGCCGGTAGTCATGTCAGTGGATTCACCGATGTTGTCTTTAGACATTAGCTGATCTCCTAGGGAGAGATCTTTCCACTGATTAAAACCAAGTTTTGAACATTTTTGCTTCTTTATGCCTAGCTGGCCATCATTCTAGAGAGAGAGCCATCTAGTCCAAATATTCTGTTGTAGAAAAAAATCAAAGTACTGAAAGAATTTGCGGTTACGTGAGCAATTGTTCTTAAGAGACATCAAAGCTTGCCACATTCTACAGGTTATGCTACTTCCCATAGGGAAGAAGGTTTGAGGCAAGATAATGAGATCCCATAGACTATGCTCCTTCCAAGCCTTATAACCCTTAATGTAGAATTTATGAGCACTTATCTTCACGAGAATAGCTCAAAAGTCAGTGGAATCTAAAGATCTCAGGAGCCATTTGGCAGCAAGGTTGGCAGCCATTTTCTGGGGGCAAATAATTCCCAAGCCTCCTTCACATTTAGGGACGCAACAATCCTTCAAAGCTACCTTGGGGATTCTATTCTAGTGAGAGTTGCCTCCCCACAAGAATCTTCTAGCTAGGGCAATCACTTGATTATAATGCTTGATATTGGGCATCCAATAGGATAGAAAGCAAGTTAAAGAAGGCAAGGTATAAGGGTTAACCACAAAGACCCTATGAGAGATGGAAGATTGAAAGTTATACGAGTTGAAGATCTTTTCTCTGAATTTGTTCAAAAACCATTACCATCTGTGGTGGAGAGAGACTTAGAAGCCCATAGGGA
The DNA here is from genome assembly GCA_020310875.1 of Ceratopteris richardii. Taxonomy (NCBI): domain Eukaryota; kingdom Viridiplantae; phylum Streptophyta; class Polypodiopsida; order Polypodiales; family Pteridaceae; genus Ceratopteris; species Ceratopteris richardii. Next base: position 153,690,399 of record CM035420.1, on the reverse strand, counting down.
TACCCACGAGTCTAAAAATTTCCCCTATCTTGATGATGTCACACCCTAAAGTGGAGATGAAAGAAGGCACAATTTAATTGGAGGATCTAAAGGCATTTTTTTTGAGATTGATGTGGGCGCCACTAGCTAGGCAGAAAGTATTAAGGCAGTCAATAACATAGTTGACTGAGGAGGAGTCAGCCCTAACAATGATGTTGGTGTCATCAGCAAAAGCCTGCAATTAGAGTTGTTTTTTAGAATGAGGGACATGGATACCTTCAAGAAGTTTGCTATTCAAGACATTCTTTATCAACCAGCCGAGGACATCACAAGCAATGGCAAAGAGAAGGGGGAACAAGGGGCACCCTTGCCTAATGCATGTTCTGAGCTTGAAGGGAGTAGACAAGGAACCGTTGATGGAGACTCTAGAATAGGCATTACCAAAGAGGGTACTAACAGCTCTGATGAAGTTTTTTCCAGCACCTATTTCATGGAGGGATTGGAGGAAAAACACTGCAACAGATCGACCATATACGGAGGTCTTTATCGAGGGAAATGAATGCACCTAATTTTGTCGCCACATCGGTGTAGCTATCGATATGCATGTCAATACTAAAGCACCCATATGGGCACTGGTATGGGTGTCGGTATGGGCATCGGTATAGGCATCAATATAAATGTCGGTATTACCGACGCCCATACCGACACCTCTGTTGGGTCCACCGTCGCATATACCGGCGCCCACTAGGTGGACCAACACTTATTTCGATGACATTACTGGGAGTATTGTCGCGTATATCGACCACCATATCTACAAAATTATTTTTGGGTAGAGTGTGTTGTCTTTTGCTACAACAACATTACCATGATGTTGCTTAACAAAAGTAAATACACTTTGCCCAAAACAAACCGAGTACATGTGATGTGTACTCTAATGTCAACCGAAATATGATTTCATAAAATAGAATATTATTGGACACAAAAGAGATAATCAGAATGAACCATGAACCATGTACAAAAAAAGTGATATATTTCATAACTGAAGCATGTATAAGAGTGTGGCAAACCACTGTCATGTATGATGCTTTTACAAAATGTGGCAAAGCAATGCATTGCCATATAAAAATCAAATACAAAATTTTGGTGTACCACTGCCATACACATCCAAAGAATGTTCGAGATCAACAGTCCTACAACAAAGAACATTAATGGAATGAGATAAATTCACATGAAATTACAAACAAAAAGTAAAAACCAAGTTTATAAATTAATCACCTCATCACAAACGCTCCCATGAAAGGACTACACCACATCCCTCCAAGTCCTGCAATAGTGAAAATAGTCCGTGATGATATCCATAAGCCTCCTCCGTTCGTGTTGGAAGACGACCCATTGCCAGCTCTTACAACAAATATACAAAACATTAGAGGAACATACATGAGAAACTTAACACAAATAAATTCAATAAATGAAATGGTACTTACAAACTCATGATGGATCCTATCATACCTGCTGCTGCCCAAATGTGACGGTCCAACCGTATCTAAACATGTGGCTACAACATCTCACTGCTGGCGATATCGGTCAGGAGTCTGCTGCTCCTTGGGAATCAAATCCCACTCCTCAGCATCTAACCATACAGGCTTTGGTAAGCGTGCTACGAAAGCATCATGAGCCTCTGATCGGCGATGGGACATAACCTCATGTGTGGTGTGTAGAATCCACTTAGAATTGACAAGAGACTGTCCATTGGATGGTTGGAACTCCTGATAAATCGTTTGTGTGATATAACTCTTCCCATCTTTATCCTGTTCACTCCATTTCAGCATGATGGAGTGTCCAAACTGTATGGAGCAAAGCTGTCATATACGTGCATGCATTGCTTTGCCAGCCGCATCCATTATCGGAGCTCCATCTCGAATACTATACACCTTGGAGTCATCATGGTCATGAGCACCCCAAGGTATACATGGTGTCCTACCCGCTGCCTTTACTTGTGAAACCGCTGTATCTAGCCATCTGCTTGTTGGAAAAGGTGGAAGAGGTCGAAGACTTTCTAGAACAGGCAAAAATCGAGTGGAACGATTCCTTCAAAACTCAGCTCTTTCCTTTGCATTGGTTTCCTTGGCAAGCTCATACCTTTCTAACCACTTTTGCATAGGCTCAGAGTTAACTATGCAAAACTTCATTGCCTTCTCTCTGAAAGCTGCATCCATTTTTCTTTGCAATCCTTTATCTTATGGTTCATCACCTACGAGACGAACATCTTCATCATCGCTCCATAAGCGAGGCATTTTGGGATCCGACATATGTAGAAACTTAGTTATGAATACAAGAGACTCTTGTACAACCCATCACTTTGCTATGCTACCGTCTGGACGTGCTCTCTGTCAAACAAACCCTTTTAATGTCTTCATAAAGCACTCTAAGAAAAACATCCGTCAATTATGGACAGTTCCTACTATTGCAACTTCATCTACCACATGAAATAGTAAATGAAGTTGAATAGTGAGAATACTTGTGGGAAAGTATTTCTCTACCATACAAACAGCCTTGATAGCATTGAGTTTCGCACTCTCTAAGCTATCTTTATTTATCTCTATAGAAGAGATCCACCGTACTAAAGAACTAATTTTATAAATGGTTCTTCGTACATCCTCCAAAAGACAATCTTTTAGGGCTACAAGGAGCAAAAACTGTAAAAACTTGTGCCAATCAAGAGACTTGAGCCCTCCAAGATCGTCATTTCGTGTGAAAGCAATCTTTAGACACCTCATGCATCTAGTACGTAATCGAAACTCTGAAATTATTTTCTTTCCTTGTTGCTCTTCCATCCTAGGAAGAACCCAAGGAGCTCTTGGTAACGATACTGTTCCGTTGGGCTTAGTAATTACCCACAACTCTCGCATACGACCTCGTTTTTCTTTCTTTCCAATCAAAATTTTCCAAAGAATCTCTCCCACATTCTTAAAAATATGCATCGGGTCTACCAAATGATTGATCAACAATTCACTCCAATAAGGGAGTTCATGAAAAATGGACAACCCTTTCATGCCAGCGACTGGATTTTCTGAATCCCACAGTTGTTTTCAATTGCTAGCTTTCATTTGGCATTGCACTTGTCAACCAATTTGTCCTTCACATAAAACATATCCATCAGGAAAATATCTATGGTGTCCTTCATAGAAAGTTTTACGTAGTGCTTTGGAATAGCGTGCTTCGAGTTGTGGTCAGCATAAGGGACAAGCATGGTAACCCGAAATCGATAAACCTGAACATTCACCATAACCAGACCAATCATGCGTCGTCCACATAAGTATGCCTTGCACTCGCACGTCTCCTCTTCTTATAGGTTGAGACATGTCACGCATAGTTATCCCATCCCATAAAATGCGCAGTTCTTCCACAAGTGGTGCAAGATATACATAAATGTTTTCACCTTATACTTACCTGGTACAATAAGAGCTAATAATAAATGACCTTTCTTTGTGGCCAGCCATGGTGGGATGTTATAATTGACCAAACATACAGGCCATGTGCTCCATGAAGAACTGCGTAAACCAAATGGATTCACTCCATCCATAGCTAGGCCTAGACGTATGGACCGAGGCCCACTAGCAGACTCTGGCCACTTACTATCTATGTGCTTCCAAGCATCAGAGTCAGCAGGCACTCACATTACACCATCTGTAGACCTGCTCTTTGTATGCCTTGACATTAACCCAGCTATAGATTTGCATCTAAACATGTTCTTGATTCGTGGAATGATAGGAAAGTGGCAAAGAACCTTTCGGGGATTGCTTTGCCTACAAGGTCTTCTCTAAATCTATCGTGGAGATGATCATATTCATTCGGAAAGAGGATGCAATCATTCGGATAAGCATGAATTTTAGTGTAATCCATTCCAATGGACTGTAAATTTTTTTTTGCATCTCCACGTGTTGGAGGCATGTCATTGCCCTCTAGCAAGAATTGATCTTTAAGAAGCCTGCAATAAGCAATTAAAACGATATTAGTAAATAAAGTTATTTTGATACAACAATGAAAGCCAATTTGTTCTCCACTTACTTGAACAATTCAGTGACACTACTATCTGACCATCCATAAATGGATTGCAGATTGAGCATCCCGAGTGACGGACGTAGTACAGATATCTTTGCTCCATTGTAAAGTGGTAAATGAGCTAGTGTTCGCATGTTTTCATATTCTCCATTGACTTCTGATCGTGGAAATTCTGTTGTGTCCATGAAACTCCCGACATCTTCTCCACCATCATGATCTTCCTCCATCTCATAAAATGCTTCGAGCATCTCTTCCATATGTTCATTCTGTGTAATAATTTTAGTACCTGCTTATACGTCTAAGTCCTTCTTTGTTCTTTTTTGTCCACGAGAGGTTACCGATGCAATGTCGTTTGGGTCCATCTCCTCACCTGGGGGACCATGCGAATGGTAGCATAGGTTTTCTAGTCAACTCCTATCAAAGGATCCATACTCTCTAACAGGTGCAGTACAAATCTGTTGTTTCCAATAAATTTGATATTTGCACTAAGTGCAACGACATGCCATTCTCTCCTTCGGATCCAAAGAAGCCATCTGCTACAATATGGACATTTTAGATCATTTTTTTCTTTTATTAAACCTAAAAATCTTACTCCTAAAGACTTAAACCTAAATACTTAAACACCTAAAAAAACCTAAAACCCTAATCTATATAATTATCCTATTTTATCTATATATTCAGATTTTTTCTTAATTAATCCTATTATTATATATTTTTAATTATATGTATTTAATTAAATTATTTAAAACACTAGTTCTTATATATTTACTTATCCATATAATTATCCTATTTTATATATATATTTATATATTTATTCAGATTTTTTCCTTACACCCTAAAACCCTAAAATCCTAATCCTAAAACCCTAAAATCGTAATCATAAAACCCTAAAACCCTAATCCTAATCCTAAAAACCTAAAACCCTATTTTATATATATAGTTATTTATATATTCAGATTTTTTCTTAATTAAGCATATTATTATATATTCAATTAAATTATTTAAAACACTAGCTCTTTTTATATTTATTTATCTATATAATTACCCTATTATATGTATATTTATTTATTTGTTCAGATTTTTTCCTTAAGCCCTAAAACCCTAATCCTAAAACCCTAAAACCCTAATCCTAATCCTAAAAACCTAAAACCCTATTATATATATATATTTATTTATATATTCAGATTTTTTCCTTAATTAATCCTATTTTTATATATTTAATTATATATATTTAATTAAATTATTTAAAACACTAGCTCTTTTTATATTTATTTATCTATATACGTATCCTATTATATATATATATATATATATATATATATATATATATATATATATATATATATATATATATATATATATATATATATATATATATATATATATATATATATATATATATATATATATATTCAGATTTTTTCCTTAAACCCTAAAACCCTAACGCCCTAATCCTAAAACCTAAAACCCTAAAACCCTAATCCTAAACCCTA
>CM035420.1:153584865-153682365 GCA_020310875.1 Ceratopteris richardii | reverse complement strand
TGAACTTGATTGAAATAGAAATTATTACAAAGACATGGGGGACTTACAAATTAGGAGCTTGTATAGCTCTCTCAATACAATGACATAGGGTAGACTCCTCCTCCTAGGTTTGGAGTGCTCACTACACCCATAGCATGTACATGCATACAACTCTTCTTGTTTTGAGGGGTCCTTTTATAGGCCTTTTGGGAAGATATTTGGAGATGATATTATTTGGGAAAATCTTCTAGATTTGACACTTGTGTGGTGGAAAATACAATATTGACAAAATCCTAGAAGATTTTTGGCCATTCTAAGGCGTTCATCTTATCCCATATGGTCATATCTTTGATTTTTTGATGAAAAATCATAAAAATACTATAAATAGCACCTCTATTTTGTGGGAATCAGCCTCAAATCCGAATTGGGGCGTTTGGAATATTTTATGTGTGGTTTTGGGCCCAAAAAAGTCAATCATATGTGTCCCATTTATCAAGAATCTTTCTGTAGGACTCAAAAGTCTATGGTAGGGTTTGAGTCTTTGAAAAGTATTTTGGACTCTTTCAAAAGGGAGAGTGGGTCAAGCTTAAGTATTAGAATTTATAAATCTACTTGTCCCACTCCATATTTAACTTGGGATTTGATTCTACCATTCACTGCAGGTAAGGGTAGCTACCTTACTAGGGTGGGGCCCACCTTATTCTTGGATTTTTATTTCCTTCAAATATATATATTTATGGTTTCCATGAAGGTTTGGAAAATACAAATACTATAGGGATACATATCTATACATAAGGTATTATTAACGAGGGGTTTCAAAAACTATTCCCTCATACTTAGCCCTCCCCTTAGCTAGAGGAATTCATGTCTCTAGCCTTCAAAGAGTTTGTTGATGTTCCAAGGAGGGTCATCTTCTTGTAGAACTACTTATATATCCTTCTCCCTTGATTGTTCCTATTGTCCATTGCTTTCTTCTATCCTTTGCCAGTATTTCTTTAACCTCCATCCATTGACCTTTGTCTTGTGCAGCTTTCTTGACATATCCATGAGTTGATAGCCTCCATTCTTGAACTTTGTCTTGATCAGAAACGGTCCTTCCCATCGTGGTTGGAACTTTGTATCATGCCTGTTATCAAAACGATTATCATACCTTAAAACAAGAGTTCCTTCTGTTAACTCTTTATCCTTTTGTTGGTTGTTAAATTCCTCCCTTCTTTTCTCTGCTTGAATGATGTAATGTTCCACTTCAAGCTCCCTTTTCATACTCAAGTGTTGTAGATCTATAAGCCTCTTTTGGATGACCTCTTCTTCACTTTCTGCACTTTCTTTTAGCAGTACACGGAGACTTGGGATTTCCACTTCTATTGGTAATAAGGCTTCTTCTCCATACACTAAATGAAAAGGAATGACTCCTAAGCATGCCTTGTACGATGTGTGATATGCCCATAATGCTGCAATGAGGTGCTTGTCCCATTCCTTAGGATGCTTCTTTACTTGATTACTGATGATTTTACAAAGAATTCCATTGGTCTTTTCAACAAGACCATTACATTGAGGATAATAGGGTGTGGAGTATTTGTGCCTTATGTTTAATCTAATCAATAGATCATTCAAAACATTTGATCTAAAACCTGGACCATGATCAAACACTATCTCTAAAGGTATCCCAAATCTACAACATATGAAATCATAAATGAACTTCCCAATATCTTGTGCGGTTGTCCTTTTTGTGCTAGCTACTTCTGCCCATCTAGTCATGTAGTCCACTGCCACAATGATGTACTCCTTCCCTGAGCTTGTCCTTGGTAGGGGTCCAATTGCATCGATTCCCCATTTCTCGAATGGCCCATAAGATATGACTGGTGTCCTTGGTTCATACATAAGCTTCTTATTCCCTATAATCTGACATTTATTACATGTTTTACACCAATATTGAACATCTTTATGAAGTGTAGGCCATGTATACCCTGCTTGAAGTACTTTCCTTATCGTTATCTCATGTGAGAAGTGTCCTCCACATGCATGATCATGACATGATTCCAGAATGCTATTCATTTCATCTGATATGGGGATCCTTCTAAGGATAAGATCCTTACCTTTCTCATAGAGATGATCTCCTATGAGTTGGTACTTTAGAGCCTTCTTCGCTAATGTATGCCTTTGTACCTTGTTAAGGTGCTTGGGTGCTTCTCCGGTTTCTAGAAACTCGATATCTTGTAATCCTTCTTGACCTACAAATCTATTGTCTCCCAGCTTCAAGGATGCTATGAAGCCATCAAATTGCTCATTTGCTAATGCATCTGCTTCCTTATTTTTGGTCCTTGGTACATGACATATTTGAGTGTTATCAAATTGTTTCAATAACACTCTTACCTTTTTCAACCATTCAAACAAATTTGGGTTTTTGCAACACCAAACATTTGTTAACTGCTTAATTATCAACATTGAGTCTCCTTTGATGATCAACCTTTTGATACCATGTTGAACACATTCATGCAAGGCCTCACATAGTGCTGCATATGCTGCTTCATTATTTGAATGAGAATTAGGAAGAGCTTTACCTCTCTTGAAGATGAGCTGTTTGTTTTGATCATATATCAGAAATCCTCCTGTTGCTTTGTAGACCTGCTTCTTATATAATGCACCATCAAAAAATACAGTATGTGCATCTTCAATATCTTCTTCATGTAAGGTTGCTCCCCTCTCCCTCTCATTGGAGATTTTCCTCTCCCACTTCTTGTAGGTGAGTATGTCTGCAAGACTGGCTCTTGTGCTTTCCTCTACTACAAAAGTATAGTTATATTCTTGAAGTTCAAGAACCCATTTAGCTATTCTAGATGAGAGGCTCATATGTTATGCCACATATGGAAATTCATGATCTGTTGTAAGAATAATGAAAGGCCTAGCAAGAAGGTAAGACCGAAACTTCCTTACTCCAAACATAAGTGCATACATGAGTTTCTCTGCATTTGTGTATCTCTTCTCATTTTCTTTCATTACCTTGCTAGCAAAGTAAACAAGACGCATGTGAGATATTTTTGTATCCTTCTAGAGTAAGACCACTCGGATTGCTTCTTCACCTGCACTTGGATACACATAGAAAGTCTCTCCCATATTTGGTGGCATCAATGTGGGTAGAGTGTTGAGTACTCTTTTGATTTCTTCAAAACATTCATTACGGATATCCTCCCATGCAAAGACACTATCTTGTGCAAGCTTTTGTAATGGAGATATGATTTTAGATAGAAGGTGGATGAACCAAAACATGTAGCATACCTTTTGTACAAAAGTGAGGGTCTGCTTTGTAGTTGCTGGAGGAGGTAGAGCCAATAAGGCTTCCACTTTGGATGGATCAACTTGAATCCCTTTTTTGATATGAGATGTCCAAGAAGAACTACTTCTTTCTTAGCAATATGACACTTATCAAGGTTCAATTGACCTCCAAGCTCATACAATCTTCTTAATCCTTCTTCCACTTCTTGACAATGCATAACTCTAGTGCTATATATGCAGAAGTCATCCATGTATACCCTTATTGATGATCCAAAGAATGGTTGAAAAACATAGTTCATAAACCTTTGAAATGTTGCAGGTGCATTGGTTAGGCCAAAAGGCATTACCCGATAAGCAAAGCATCCCCATGGCGTAATGAATGTGGTCTTCCTTTGGTCCTCCTCAGCTATCCGGATTTGAAAGTATCTTGAGTATCCATCACATACAATGTACCTTTCATGACCTTCCACTTCATTTAGAATCTCATCTTGGAAGGGTAGTGGAAAATGATCTCTCTTTGTTGCTCCATTTAAGGGTTTATAGTCTACACACACCCTCCATTTACCATTCTTCTTTGGGGTAACCACTACTCGAGACACCCATTCTGAATTTGATACAGGGTAAATGAAACCAGCCTTTATGAGTCTATTTACCTCACTTAATAGAGCCTCTTGTTGAAGAGTTTCGATCCTTCTGAGCTTTTGCACAACTGGCTTTGCGTCTGGCTTGATTTCGATATGATGTAGAATAGTAGTTACACCTTGTATCTCATTATAATCTTTAATGAACAATTTGGGCTACCTCTTGAGCATGTTGATGTACGTGGTCCTTTCCTCCAAGGTGAGATCTTCTACTAGCATCTTTTGGAGAACCGCTTTAGGCATGGAGTCCTCACTTTGTGGTTGTCGTAGATCATGCTCTTTGTCTCCATCTTCTTTTCCTTGAAAGACCATGCCCATGACTTCGAGTGTTGATGAATCATTTTCGGTTGTTGATTCCTCACTGCTAGAATCACTATCATAACAAGAACTCTTTTCATCCACAGTTGTTTCATACCTATGATCTTCCTTCTTTTGGTCCTTCAAATCATAGGTAACTGACTTTGTTCTATCATTTGGTTTGAGAACTAAAAGGCCAGAACCCCATTTCTGATCTGCTTTTACTGCAATTAACCATTGACATCCTAATATGATAGGGTAGCCCTCCCCCTTGGTTGCAATGACATACATATCCAAAGCAACCTCTATATCACATACCGTGATTCTTAAATTTTCAATTACACCAACACATTTAACAACACTATTATTTGCCATTTTAGCTTGATATGCAGATGGTCCTGTTTCATCCACGCCTAGCCTATGCATTATTTTTTCTGTCATCACACACATCTGTGCTCCGCCATCCATGTATACATTCGAAAATCTTCTTCCTTTCACATATGCATACACTGTGGGTACCACATCATCACATGCATTGGCTCTTATAAGGTTAAATTCCTTCTTTTTAGCCCTCCTAGTGCTTTCTAGCTTGGACCATTCCCTCCTAGTTTTTGAAGATAGTTGGAGTAATTGTGGCCAAGTGATATTTGGTTTCTGTGTGGATATATCCTCAATTAGGTCATAAGGTTCGATGCCCTTACCTAGAGAAAAGTCTTCCATTGTGATCTTCCTTCTTTGCCTTCTCTTCCTTTTACTAGCTTCACCTTCTCCAACTCTACCTTTCTTCATTTGTGTACCCATGCTTGAATCTTAATCTTGAGAGCGTCTCTATCTTGCACCCTTGTCCTCTTGATTGGCATCGTATCCCTGGTCTCTTGTTCCTAAGTCAGCTCCAAAACATTCACTTGCCTTTGGTCACCTTGAGCCATTGGGACAGGTGGAATATTTGCTTGCTCATGTTGTTGTTCTTGTGCATATTGTGGCGGCCTCCTAATAGGATACATATCATGTGGATTCCTACGAGGGTGAGGGCAATTGTACATACCATGGCCATGTTCGTTGCAGTTGTAGCATATAAACTCTTGTGCTTGTCGTCGTTGTTCTCGATTTTGTTCCCTTTGTGGTCTGTCTTGTTGGCTCCTCACCAAGTTGAGTGTTAGTTGTTCCAGTTGTTGTGTGAGCTTCTGCAAAATATCTTGTTGTGAAGCTCCTTCATTCTCTGCTTGTGTAGCTGGTATGGCGGGAACAATATCCATATGCTCTAGTTTTTCCACCTTTGAAGACTGAAACTTCAATTTCCTGCACTTCTTGCTACTTCTAAAGCTTCTTCAAAGTTCCCTAGAAATTGTGACTCCACCTTTTGTTTCAAAGGAGGGAATAGTCCCAAGATAAACCTATTCTTTTTTAGAAATTGTGGAGCTACTTCATTTGCTCTTAGACTAGCTTCCCAATCATTCCAAATACATTGAAATTTTGACTCATACTTTGAGAAATCTTCAAGATTTACTTACCTTAATTGGAGCAATTGTTGCCACAATCCTTCAGGTGTCTCCCTTTTCCCGTATCTCACAAGGAATGCTGCACGCACTGCTTCCCAACTTCGTGTTGCCTCATTCGAAAGATTGTTGTACCACATTCTAGCTTCCTCCTTGATGATCAGCCGGAAGGCCATGAGCTTGACTGTTTCTTGATCTCTTCCAGAGATAAGGTATGCCATCTCCAAGTTGTCAAGAAATTCCCTAGCATCTTCATTGAGTCTTCCATAGAAATGCGGGAAGATTGATGCCATTGTGATCTTGAAGGTGGATTTCTTACAAAAGAATAAAGATGTAGACGTCAAAGCTCAAAGTGTACTCTAGAATTGGGAAGATGAATGGCTCAGTAGATGCAAGGATTTCTCCTAAACCTTCAGCTTCGAAGTGATACACTATGCGTTGCTGAAAAAAACTCTTCCTACTGTATGTGATGTGGATGGAGAGAAGGGGTCTTGATTGATAGGGTTCGTTGGGACGGATGGGGCGGTTTTGGTTATTGGGGTTTTGAAGATTCATTAACTTGAGATTCCTCAGTGGGGGCACCAGGTTATGAGAGGGGCATTAAGGAAATAGCCTCTAACACTTCCTCAATACTCAACTCATAAACAAAGAATGGAATTGAAGATGAGGGACACCAGGCTGCTACAAAATCACTCACATAAAAAACACACACAGGACTGCCAAAGCAGGGGTGGTCCGTGCCGCTTTGTCACACAAATACAATGGCACTCTTAGGGTGGGAGTGATCCACACCGCCCTCGTACACTTAAACACAATCAACACAAAGGTACTCTTAAGGCAGGGGTGATCCGCATTGCCCTCTTAGCACCAACACACAAACATTACACAAGTACTCTTAAGGCAGGGGTTGTCCACAACGCCCTCTTAGTACCAACACAGAAAACACAGAACACTCACAAGAAAGATATTCTCAATGACAAGAGGAGCCAAGTGATACCACAATATTCAATGGGTTTTGGGAATGATGGAGAAGAGGGAAGGAGTAGGAAATGAGAGAAGAAGAGAGGGTGTATTGGATAGAATAAGCAAGGGTTCAGGGTAATGGAAATGGAAGGAATTGGAGAAATGAACTTGATTGAAATAGAAAATATTACAAAGACATGGGCGACTTATAAATTAGGAGCTTGTATAGCTCTCTCAATACATTGACATAGGGTAGACTCCTCCTCCTAGGTTTGGAGTGCTCACTACACCCATAGCGCGTACATGCATACAACTCTTCTTGTTTTGAGGGCACCCAAGGAGGTCCTTTTATAGGCCTTTTGGGAAGATATTTGGAGATGATATTATTTGAGAGAATCTTCTAGATGTGACACTTGTGTGGTTGAAAATACAATATTGAAAAAATCCTAGAAGATTTTTAGCCATTCTAAGGTGTTCATCTTATCCCATATGGTCATATCTTTGCGTTTTTGATGAAAAATCATAAAAATACTATAAATAGCACCTCTATTTCGTGGGAATGAGCCTCAAATCCGAATTTTGGCGTTTGGAATATTTTATGTATGGTTTTGGGCCCAAAAAAGTCAATCATATGTGTCCTATTTGTCAAGAATCTTTTTGTAGGACTCAAAAGTCTATGGTGGGGTTTGAGTCTTTGAAAAGTATTTTGGACTCTTTCAAAAGGGAGAGTGGGTCAAGCTTAAGTATTTGAATTTATAAATCTACTTGTCCCACTCCATATTTAACTTGGGATTTGATTCTACCATTCAATGCAGGTAAGGGTAGCTACCTTACTAGGGTGGGGCCCACCTTATTCTTGGATTTTTATTTCCTTCAAATACATATATTTATGGTTTCCATGAAGGTTCGAAAAATATAAATACTATAGGGGTACATATCTATACATAAGGTATTATTAAGGAGGGGTGTCAAAAAATATTCCCTCAACACGCGCAAGTTTGACAGAAGACAAACAGTACTCAAACATGCATATAAATGTGAAGTTTTTCTCTCGAGTTCGCGATATGTTTAAAACTCGGCCTCGGTATGGGTGCCCGTATGGGCATCGGTAAAATTACTGACGCTTATAGCGATGCTTATACCGATGCCCATACCGATGCTTAAACCGATGGTTGCGGGACACACCGACAATCCATTTAAAATGGTCATACCCACGGTCACTTGACTGTCGGTAGGCTTAAGTGACCTTTTTCTTCGTTTATACCAACGCCGAGAGTGACCATCGGTATAAGCAGCGTCGGTATGCCCCTCATATGTTGTAATGAAAGTCCCATTCTATTCTATCATAAGCTTTGTCAAAGTCAACCTTGAAAAAGTAGTAGTGTTGGTTAGACTCTTGGGCATAGCCAATCCCTTTCCATATGGAAATTATATCATCAAGGATAAATCTACCCCTGATAAATCCTTTTTTCTCTTGAAATATAATGTCATACATAAGAGGGCTAAGCCTCCTAGCAAGGGAAGAAGCTGTAATTTTGTAAATGGTATTGAGGCAAGTGATAGGTCTCAAGTTGTTAAGATCTTCCTTCGGACCCCTTTTATGAATCAATTTTATAACTCCAATATTGATCTCAATAGAAAGAGTTCCTTTTCTAGTAGTTTCTTTCTAGATCAAGAGAATGAAGGGAGAGAGGAAGTCAGCCAGTGACATGAAGAACTCATTAGTAAGACCATCAAGACCAAGAGACTTGTAGGGTTTCAATTTTCCTATGCTTTCTTTAATCTCAACGACAATGAGGGCCAGGTCTAGCAGGGCAACTAGGAATAATTTTTTTCCTTTTAAGAGCAATAAGGGCTCTAGCACTGTGGATATCCTCCCCCCACTTGGGAGAACTAGAGAAAACATTAGTAAAGAAGCTGGTAGCCTCCTACAAGCTCTCCTCAGCATTGATAGCTAAACTACCAGAATTTTTCATGAGCAATGCCACAAGTTCCTTACACTTCTTCTTTTTTAGCAGAGAGAACATAGCTTTGGTAGGCCTATCCATATTCCCAACCCAAAATTTTCTTGAGGAAGAGAGAATGCTACTAGCCTCAAGGTACTCCTCATATCTCAATCTCTCTTGAGGAGATAAAATTCTATCCATTTTAAGAGGATCATGAGAGGAAAGGATCTTTTCAAGTTCAATCTAAAGATGTTGTGTCCTCCTAGCTTTGATATTTTTTTTTAAACAAAGGAAGTTCGACCTTAGCCTACTCTCTCGGACTTGAACTAATTAAAAGATGTTGTCTCCTCCTAGCTCTCATACTTTTGATGATCTGTTTAAAATGAGTAATAAGAGCTTGGACATCCCTGACCGATTTAGCCCAAGCAACAGAGGGGCTTCTATGAGATCTAAAGTGAAACCTAAAAATGGTCTTAGTTTTATTTATCACACAGGGGATGTGGAGTAGGGATGAATCAAGATGAGGCCAACCTACCTTAGAAGAGCGAGTATTGGACTTCAAAGAGATGGAAAGGGGCATGTGGTCTGAAATGCATATAGACATATCACTAGAGACTTTGATGCCCCAAAACTACTGAATATAAGGAGTGGAGATGTAGCATCTATCCAAACAAGCAGCCACGTGGTTAATACCCAACTGCTTATTGTTCCAAGTAAAACCAGTTAGGTAAGATATATCACATAGGTCATGGTGGGCAATGAGCCTCAGCCAAGACTACCACTCTTGACCTTGAATAGAGGTCCTTTTCTTGTGGAGTCTATTAGAAAGGGAAGTAACCATGTTGAAATCACCAACAAGGATGATGGGACCAGCGAGTTGCGCAATTTCCTCTCAAGATTTAGCCCTAATGGCAGGACAATCGGAAGCATACAAGCTAATTATGGTACAATCATAAGGATTCAAAAGTTTACTACCTACCCACTGATGGGTAGGGCTAACAACCGTGTCTTCCACAAAATGGGAGAAAGAAACAAGTTTTGTATGTGAAGATCAAGAAAGGGTACCAATCGTCTTCATAAAAACTCTTGCTAGAAAACTGGAAAAGATCAAGAAAGGGCGGCAATCGTCTTCATAAACATTCATCAGCTATCTCTTTTCTTGGACTCCTTTAGATTTCGGAACATTGAACGGTCCTCTTAGGTGGCTGGTTTTATGGCTGAAAAACAGATTTCAAGCTGTACAAATCCAAAAAAAATCGATATTTTTGTACCTCTTGAATAATAAAAGTCCAGTATTCTAAAGTGTGAATCGTTGTAGAATAAGATCTCATGTGTGAAGAACAGGGTACGACATGTGTGAACAACAAGTGTGAATCTAGAAGAGCTTCAATAGGAGGACGTCTTCGGAAATGAGTATGTATCCTTAATGTGTGTATCAATATATATTTATCATCCATTGTGGTTTCCCTTGGATATGTGTACCGAACCACATCAAGTAGTTCCGCTCCATTCTATGGAAGTTCCATCCGTCATTCTCAATACTATGGATTTTATTGCTTTTTGTCTTCCATGTGCTATCCATGGTCTCTGATGACTGAATATCGCACGTGATGGGATACATTAAGCCCAAACAAATCCTTCCTATTATTTTTCCACTTAAAAGGATAAACACATCTCATACGTGAGTTGGGGTCTCTTCATTTGATAAGCATAACGAATCATTTTTGCGGTACTTATTATAGCTGAATCGAAGAAAGAAATGCAATAGAATCATTTTTGCAACTACTCATATTTGCGACCACTCAAATGTGCGTCAGACTCGAGGACGTCGAATTATTAAGACGAGACTATAGACTGATGTTCTTTAGAATTCTTGACATGTGGAAGGATTCGAAGGGCCCTCAGTCGAAACGATTGAGGTGGAACAACGGAAGTAAGTTAGAAAGTATTTTGAGATTTAAGAGCAATTTCAAAATTCATGGGAACAAGAAAACAGTGCTCTTGTTGAATAATCACCACCAGCGGATATTAAAGAACAGTAGAGCAACAAGAGATTTTGTGGTGTCATGCCTTGGTGCAAAAGTTATCATACATGGAGACAAAACATTACGGGTCTCTTTTTTTTTCCTATTCGAAAAGTGCATGGTGTGGAAACAAGTAAACGATCAACCCATCAGCTGAAAACAAGTGTTGCTTTTCCAAACGATTGCCTGCTCGACCTCCTAAAATATCAAGAATAGAGCCCTCTGAACTCTTTGGGAAATAAAAACTCTGGTGCAACACAAAATGAGTGTTCCATAAAAGAAACGACAGCCCTCCAGTCTTAAATCACTAAAGGGTGCTTGTGTTAAAGAACAACAACCTGAGAAGAAAAGAATCCCTCTTGAAGGGGATACCTGAAGGTGAAAGCAAATTAATCCCTCATTAAGCGGTATTCAAAATTGTATGTCTTCTTTACGCCTCTATCTAGATATCTTGTACTTTTATTATTCTTAATTCGAGACTGATTCTTTTTTTAATAAATGGAAATTATGCAAGCCTACTATCAGAGACTTTAATTAATTGAAAAAATAGGTGTACAATTGAATGGGCATAATACCCATGGGACCCTCTAAATCCCACAAAGCAGGGTTTACTTGGCTAGAGAGCTTTACAAAGAAGATTAATCATCTTCTCGTCCGTTTCATGTGGGGCCCATTTGCTCTTGATCTTGTTGTTCTCGAGGAAAACAACTCAATGATTTCTAAAAGATGGGGGTTTCTTACAATTGGAAATTCTTTTGCCTAAAAGAAATAGGGATCTTTCTATCAACCATTCTTTAGGAGGGCTTCCAAAATTTTCCTCGCACCTCTCTTCCCAGATCTTCTAGAGAGTCTCGCCTCTTATCACATTTCCAAATGCTAGGGAACACCCGATTATCTCTCCTAGCAAGACTTGTTTCCAATGGATTTGTCCTTGTAGCAGCACTTTATTTCAAGGGTTCTCTAGATCGATTTTGACTTGCGAAAAGAGAAAAAAAGGTGTGCCAAGTACTCCTTGCTATGTAGGCACCGTTTACACCATGGGGGGCCCCACACATTTTACTAGCCTTTGCATTTGTCCAAATTCCCCAATGGAGAATTTGACACATTAGGAGTGGTTTTTTAACCTCGATGAGGGGATGCCAGATGGATGGAACTTAAATTCCCACCACAAGCTCAACCAATCAAGTCACCACATACTATTAAGTGTGACATGGAAGTTGGTAATCTTCTTGAATCTCATAATTCTATTAAGGTTGTTGTCATTGTGCCATCTAAGACCCTGATAGTGAGGCAGTTCCCGACTAGTAAGGAGGGAGGTCTTCGAACGGTCCCAAGAACGGAATTTGTTGTGTAAAAGGATCCATTCTTCGTAGTTCACTCTCACATCCGGCTCGATGTCCTCAAATCTAATTGACTACCATGTATCTTGGTTCAATAGGTGTTTCCATAAATAGAAATCTTTGTTCGAAAGCTGGCTAGCATTTTGGAGGTTCCAAGTTTCCACACCTGTGATGCCCTTAATAGGGAGCCAAGTCAAATCGTTCTATCTTATGCGTGCCACCCACCTCCAATCGCCAGTAATTGAGAGAAATTGTTTGACCTTGTTCAAGATCTTCCACAGAGAGCAAACATGGTTCAATTCTTTTGGAGACACTAGAAAAAAGGAGAAAAGAAGGTTGAGAAGGTCCAGATCCTTCCACACACGGAGGCATGTAAGCTTCAGAGCGTGCCTATTTCTGAAAATAAGCTTGGCCCAAGAGGCTTCACCATTGCTCCATGCTTTAATTAACCATTCTAGCAGTTAACTTGTTGGACATGCCTTCTAACTTAAAAAAACTAAAGATCTGAGTCTTTGATCATCAACATAAAGGATGATTTTTGTTTCACCAAGTTCCTTGTTCATCTTGGATTAGTAGGTTCTTTCAGAGAGAATTAGTGTTAACTATCTTGAACAAGCTACTGTTTATACCCAAGAAAGTTACGTATACTAACTTCAAAGGTCACTAAAAACTTTCAAAAAACAATAAATCATTTCTCTTTTCTTTTAATCCTATTCCTTTAGAAACGAAAAATAATTAACGAACAATATTTATCAGGCCATCAAGATAGTTTATTTCTCTATCTTCCAACTATTTAATGGATTAAAATGATTTAATTTTTATTTCTTTTAAGATCGAAGGTCTTGTAAGAAAATATACTTCTTTATTGGATTCATATTGCTTGAAAGAACGTAATGACCATTCTCGAATCAATTATTTTCATAGTAAGAAGATTTAAAGAAAGATTTTCAATCATTCAAAACTTGCGTAATCTTGACTTTCAATAGGCTCCTCACTTCAGTAGTTTATCTTCTAAACCTCCCTAAACCTTTTATCCTCAACTTTCCATATGTACCACATAATCTGAAGTTGGCTATGCATTCTTTTGTGAAAAATGCATCCTATTAAGAGGATAAAGAATAGCACTTTCCCAAGCAAAATGTCAACATTATCTCATCCACGATAGCGTAAATATATGGTTCAAGTAAGTAAAAAGATTTACATCCTTTTGAACCTAATACCTTACTCTTTGTGTCCTTATCTTTAAGGCTTACCAAGAAGTTTCCTATTGGATCTTGGTTCTATATTCTCTCTCGCTATGTGCAAAAAATTTTAAATGGGAGTCGATTCCCACTATCCATATCAAGAAGTTCTTTCTCCAATCCATAATACTACATAATTTAATATTTCCACCTTCCTTGTTCTCTCAATGCTCTCTATTCGTTCTTCATGATCCGGAATGCATCTTTAAAATCTCTTGTACAAAAAACAAGAGAGCAAGAATGAAGGTGTCTAGATCCCATGTGAGTTGATCTTATAACTTCAAGATTTCTTACATCAACCATTAAATGTGCAAGAGAAAGAGGATTACGACCACCACCACGTGCTAGAGAGATGAATCTCCTCCCAACCAAATGCCTCTATATATAGCTCTCCCTAGGGGACTACCTCCTTGGGCAAGTGGATACTAACCACCCATGTGTCTCCATGTAATTGGATGTGCACCAAGTGTCCCAGTTAACTCGAGCTAACTCAAGTGGATGCTTCTAGAAGGTTCTAGATCTCTTTGGGCAAAATACTCTCCACATCCCCATGGAATTGAACCCAAGACCTCCTCCTTCACATCCTTGAGACTTAACCACTAAGCTAAGTGGATCACTTGTTCACAAGAGCACAAGACCTCCTAGTAAGTCTTAACTCGAGACTTTTGATCATATACAGGGATGATCAAATGTTGTCCCATTTCAGGTCGTCTGAACCGGTCGGACCCTTAGATCATACACTTACTTTATTACATTCTTCCCCCTTGGAAAATAATTTTCTTCCTCGAAAATAGAGCTATATATCTATTGTAGGCAACCCCCGAGCCTCATGTTCTAAAACTAGAAGAACATGGTCATGTTCTAGAACTGGAAGAACATGTCTCATCTCTTTGGTGGCATCCCTGTCCAAATGATTCAAGATATTGTCTGGCTTTGCACTTTGATAAACTAGTCAAAGTACCAAGTAGTGAATGAATAATAAGGGCGGATCAAAAAGCATCCCTAGCCAATTAATAGTTTCTTGATGTGCATTCTAGGCACAAACATGTGAACTAGGTGGACTCAAATTACTAGTCCATATCTCAGCATAATTGGTGCATGGGCTTGCAAGACTTTGAGAACTCTTGATTCACTTGAATTTGGTTTAAAGAACTTGAAGTTTGGTTGTCCCAAACATCTAACTTGGATGTTTGTACAATGATTTACTCCTATCAACAGTTACTTGGTTTTTTTCACTCGAGTAGAGAACTACTCAATGAATTTAAAAATCCTATGTAAACTGTAGAAGAAAGTTTACCATTTTCTTTGATTCAGTCGTACTCTATCTTGATCAATTTAAATTAAAAATTAAAATTGTCCACCATAGAATACTTTTCTCAAGGACTTTAGCTGAAAGTTCTTGGGAATTGTCAATCTCATGAGAATTCCTAACTTCTCTATTCTAGAGTATACTAGACTCTAGGACATCATTTGTGCTATAACTTGAAGCAAACTCAAAATAAATAATTCAATCTTGAACTTATCATCTTTCAATGTTTGAAAAGGTTCCTCTATAGAACATCTATCTAGGATGTTTAATTTAGTTACTTGGTTCTATCCGGCTAACCCTTGACCTTTATGAAAAGAATCAGATACCATATCTGACTCAAATCCAGAAGATTCGGAAAGCCAAAAGAAAGAACTAAAACTCTATTTAACCAATTTAAACTTCGAAGATACGTAAACTTGCTATGAGTGAAAGTCTAGATGACTCAAGACTTTAACTTCTCAAAGTTCTGTTTCAACAAGGTATTGAAGCATTTTTTCTATCTTTAAGAGAAATAATCTGCATTCTCAAAAAGATTCAAAGCAAATCAAAAACATCATCCAACCAAAAGGTACTAGTGTGGTAACCAACATCAGTGTATCGACCTGCTGAGATTCTGTTGATGAGTTTTTTATTCAAATAATACTTCACTTGAGACTAAGTTCAAGTCACATTCAATCTTTCTAACACCATAATGGGAATACAAATCTTCTGCATTTCTTTGAGTCAAAAAAGTGAATTTACCAAGTTACACTAGGAACTTGATGCTTGACTTAGTCAATCAAATCCTAGGTTGAAAAGATCAATTCAAAATCAAAGTCCAACTTTTTCAGAAATTTATGAAATATTTCTGAATTAACAACACTTTATCTTGAAGTGTTTCAAAAAGATCTTGGAAGTTACTTACTTCATATCTTCTGTTTGTTTTATCTTGAAGTTATCTTGAAGTATCTTGATATACTACTTTTATCCTTCTTGAACTAAACTCCTTCTTTCAAGTCTTAATTCCCTTGAGGATCAAACCTAACTTCAAGATCCAAACTAGGAGTAAAAGATAATTATCATCCCACGGTCCGGTCCCATACCATCTTTCCTACAGTCCCATACCACCCTATTTCATATTCACATTAATGCGTGGGTGATACTTATCCTAATTTCTAAATATCTCTTCATAGAGAACCTTCTTGCTTCAATCCTTGACAAGAATTTTGAAGTTTTAGGCATTACCTCTAACTAGCTTTTCAAGGTTTTGATCCCTTCTCATGATCATTTCAGGATCTTGGGCTTTCCTTGGGGAACTTTAAAACTTTTTGATGGAACAACCATCCTTCTTTGTTAGGGTTTTCAAATGAAAACCAGTCAAAATTCCAAGTACACGAATTTTCACAGATTCAAGTTCAATTGGTTTATTCTTGACCAATTTATAATGACATAGCTTTTGACTTCTTGTCTTTAGATTCCTTTCTTTTTGATGCTTTAGGTACCTACCCCGGGGACTTTATATAGGAATCTCTTTACTGCCTAAGTCTTAAGCATCCACTCATGCTCTCTGGACTTGTACCAAAATCCTTTTAAGGATAGCCAAACATTATGTTTTACCTTCCAGAGACTTAAGTACCATCTTCACGGTTGCAGACTACATTCTTGTACTTTTTTTAGTTTGTTCAAACTTGAAATAGCTTACTCTTTTCACAGTTTTCCATTGGATAAATGGAACTTGAGTGAATGTATCCCAAAAGGAATTTTTATTCCCAATACTTGGGCAAACTATAGAGTAGTTCCAATCGCACGTTCTTGGACCATCATGGACAAGCTTGATCAAGTCTAGTTGATCTTGCGACTAAAATAAAGACTTAGTCTTTATCTTTAAGATCTCATGTACTATATAAAGCTTCTTTGCTTACCTGCAAGATTTTTAGGGATCTTGCCTTGAACCTCAGTCCAAGCATACACTCATGCCTCTCACATTCCAAAGCTAAGAATATTTGATATATCTTTAGGTTATATCACTATTTAAACTTAAGTACCCATAACAAAGGTTTGCGAACTGCTGGGAACTACTTGCTATCAAACTTACTTGAAAGATTCTAGTCTCACATCTAGGGAGATTTTTCTTTCAAGAACTTTAGATTCCTATCAAGGAATCAAGTAATACTAACCAATGATTCATCTTGGAATCTTTTACTTTCCAATCCAATGATTCCTCTTGGATGATGCTTCTACTCTCAGCCTGAGCCGGCACCGATCACGAGCAAAAGAGAGCAAAGTTCATTGTATATTGATATCCGGTGCTGAAGGGTTGTGTCTGAGATGGACGGAAGCTATTATCAAAGGTTAAAAAAAAAAATATTTCTTCTACAACCTTGGCTTTTGGGGCAAGTGGTTAGCCCATCACATTCCTAACCAAGAGGTTGTGAGTTCAATTCCTTACAAAATGTTTCCTTGGAATGATTTATCAAACCATCGAAGGTTTGATCCCTTTCACCAATGTCGGTTGTTCGGCTTTCTCAAATCTCCGTTGTCCAAGTTAACTTGAAGTAAGATCTCCTTTGGACCCTTTCTTCAGCGATCTTTATCCATTGAGTTTGTCTTGGGATCTTTAGTTCATCCAACCATGAGTTTACCATATTCTTAATTTCTTAAATTATTATTGACATTCCCTAAACCTTTGCCTATTATCTTACGGATTGAGAACTATATGTCATCTTTGTGACCTAATAAAGTTCGCATGCATACTTTCTTGATCCGTCTTATGCATTGTGAAGTACCTTACTATGGATATGTTTTAAGTTTTTGGCTATTTTTACTTTTGCTTACTGCAAATTGAAGTTCTTCAATGAATTTCCTTCTTTGAATCTAGTTCTTACTTTGACTTGAGGTTGTATTTCAAATACAAGGTACTTGATGTCATGTTAGATGCGCTCCTTAACTTTCGCTACATAATTAAGGAACGAATCTTTCATTCGGAAGTTGATGCTTAGAGAATCTTCTAAACGTAGTTGAATCGTCATCAATGTTAACTTTTCTTTTCTTTCGACCTGACTTAACAAGTCATCCAATATCCTTGACTTCAAGCTTCCATTATCTTAAATCCATTGTCCCATACTAGTGAATTCACATTATTGATAGTGTAAGCATAGATGTGTCATACAATCCAATTTACACTTTTACCTTAGTGTAGAAAACTTTAGCTCTTACTCAAGGCTTGGTAACTAAGAAAGATTGGTTTGCTTCTGTCTCACCAAGTAGAATCAAAATACTTGTAAGTTACATCCTTACCAAGTCTTCGTTTATTATTGAAAAGACTTTGAAGATTGAACCTCCATTGAAATACTTCTTTGATCAGAGCAATCAAAAATAATTTCTTCTATGCCATTGGATAATAGAGCTAGTAGTTTCAAACTAAATAATATCTTTTGAAAAATGTTTGCATCTATGTCAAAGGAAATTGTTCATGCCTTAGCCGCATAGTCATATATTTAAAGCACTAGTATATACGGTACCTTACCACCCTGTTATCTTTCCTTTTCTCCAAATATGTACTCGTTAAGAAACTATTCTGCAGCTACAAATGGATAGTATCGCTTTTCAAAAACACGAGAAATTTATTATGGAGGAAATGAGTATTTCAAAAGAGAAAAATGAATCTACCATATCTTACCCTAGGTTTTGACTTTAAGTAATTATTTTTCCCTTATTACTATGATCACTCTCGTGAATGATCAGGTCTTGAAGTTGTTTGGTCCATTCAACTTTATGAAATGTTTCATGATTATGAAAGGTTAGCACATCATCTTTGTAGGGTTTTATATCGACTTTAGCGTCTCTTTTGGATATCATTCCATCCAAATTCTCATTACCGCCAAGTTATGTTGAATAAAAAGAGAAATATAGGTTGATTTGTTCGCTTAATTCCTTGGCCTTGTTGTTCATGCATGTCATGGCTTTGATGGAACTTTGAGAATCCATAATGAGGCTGTTAAGCTTACATTTTTCTTCTACCTTGTGTTAGGATTTGTTGGCTTTTGACTTACGCCAACATATATAAAGAGGTATTTTCCTATCTTAAACTACAATTATACTTAAACTTTCTCTCAACATATACAAACATACATATGCAAAAACCATTCACTACTTTGTATACATGGTGAATGCCAAGAACACACATCTTTGCTTGAAGATGTTTAGCATGCATAAGGCTCAAAATTTGAGCCCCAATTTCAAGCATGCCCGGAGTTCTTACTTGAAAAATCATTATATGTATTTATAGTTAGAATTTCCACGCATGATTTTACATTCAATAATAAGCTCACATTTTTCATTAATATTCATGCCATGCTATGAGGAATGTTCAATGTTCAATCTCTAATCATCTTTTGGAAGGATACTTCATTTCATGGTAATGAATAATGCCTCCAATGCACCATTTAGATGATTCAATGTTTGAATCATTCAACGTGTATGTGGATCTCACCTTCTCTTTCGAAATGCATCTTTTCTTGCATTATTTTAGCATGCAAAAGAAAGTAAACATAAGTGAACAATTTGGAACTAGTACTTATCTCAACGATATCATTTGGAGCCTTGGCCTATTTTGATTCTCCATCATTCTTCATTTGGATTTTATACTTACTTGTTCCCAGGGTATGTATGTATGTTTACCAAAACTCTAATCATGTGTTTATGTGTACTTAATTTCTTTCATGGACAATCATATATAAAAGGATTCTTTATATTCTCTTGTATGCTCAAACATGCCTCTACCCTTGTTTCTTAGGATACAGATCATGCAAGCAGCTTGCCTCTATAGAAGATGTGTTGTCCCTAAACACTGTTTTAAATCTGAAGAGTTGAATTAAATATAAAAGGAATAAAACATTACATGTGAAGCCTATTTGCTTGCGCTAGCCTCTTATGTGGCGAGCCTAACTTCTATTTATCCTCTTACCTTTTAGGTGCCTGTTGTATAACTCACACATAACTTTCAAGCTCTGCAAAAGAAAAAACATGCGATGTTTATGTACCTCCAAAACAATCAAAACCAAACATTTTTACGGTATAAATGATTGGATTTCAAATATGCATATTGAGCGACAACTTACGAGCTCACTAACGAAGATACCTGGAATAGAAAAACAACTTGCGAATAAAGATGGCCTGAAAGTAAAGAGTTCAACTTGATTCGTTAAGTAGATGCATGGAGAATCCCCATTATGGATTTCCACCGACCTTGTGATCTTCCAATTGTCTCATACCAGCTTTCATAAGGAGTCTTTGCATTCTTCTCTATCTCAACTTCTCCATATCTAATTTTAATTTATAGTTTTAGGTCATCTTCTCTATCCTAAAATCTTGTAAGCTCATTCAAACACTAAAAGCTCAAATTATTATCCTCCCTCTATTTGAACATTCTTGGCCCTCTTTTTCTAATCAAACGATGGCATTTTGCTTATTTTTGTAAACAGACCACCGACAATATTTCATACCTTACCACAAGACATCATAGACAACCAAACCTTTTTCTGCCTCTCGATTCTCTTGCATTCAAGGCTTCAACGGTAGTAAAAACAAAGCTCCATGTATTGACGACCCAAATTAAAAATGGCTTTTCTCTTTTATAATGAGACATCTTGACATGACAATGAGGAGACATTTTGAAATGCTCAAGTAGTAGTACGAGTTCTCTATATGCACCAAAAAATAAAAGACCTTTAAGTCCTCCCATACCTTAAGATCTTGCGCAAGATAAAATGACAGATTATTCCCTTCATTTAGTATGTTCTTATGAAATCTATGTTATATGCACATAACTTCAAATATCCACAATGATCCTCCTCGTTTTATGTATCCTTAAATCTCACATTTCATTAAATATGGAACTCTCCTACCTAGATACTATCCATGATAGCTGGAGTGATTGTAATTCAGAAACCCTAATAATTTTGTAGGTTGCATTATGGCTTGTCTTGAATCCAAATAAACAAATCCATGTTTTCAGGATGCTTACCATGTGAATATGAAACTTGAAAGCCGTACAAAAACCAAAATTTATGGTCGATTTAAATGATATTAATCATGCAAACTTGCCTTTAAATGCGTTTTTCTGTCGAAAACCTTGTTTTCAATTAAGCATTCCATTTTTAAGGACATGGAATTTAATTAAAGAAAAAGGAATAAAGTGTTTTATTTGAAGATCAACAAAGGATGCGAGTCGTGTTCACAAAAAATCCCATCTACCTAGCGGGAAAGATCACGATAATGGCCTTACTCATCACCTGTCGCTTTTCTCGGCCTCCTTTAGATGTCGGAACATTGAATGATGCTCTTAGGTGGCTGACTGTATGACGGAAAAAAAAAAACTTCCAAGCTCTACAAATGCGAACAATGCGATATGTTTGTACCTTGGAAATAATAGAAAAAACAGTAATTTAAACAGTGAATTATATTAAGGAATATCATCTCAACTTTGAACAACAGGGTACGGCCCTCCACAAAGAATCTGGAATTTCCTTTTATCGCGTTCTTCATGTTTAGTCTGATCTGGAAGAGGTTCAACAAGACTCTATCTTCGTAAGAGTTTGTATCAATAAATATTTATTATAGCTTAGTGCAAAGAAAAAACAATGCATTAATCAATTTGGAAATGCTGAATCTATCAACATGGAAGCCACAGACTATATATGATTGCGCAACGGTGATCAAAAAATTTACAAGGTGTTCTTGCATCAAGTTTGAGGACATCGAACCAAGCCACAGACTACACTATTAAAAGTAGCGTTTTTTAAGGAGCAAGGTCAGCTTCGAAGGTTCGTTTCATGATTGGCAGGGATGCCCTTCCGCCGAAGGGACTTAGCTGGAAAAACAGAAGAAAATTAAAAGTTATTCTGACATGTAAAAGCAATTCCGAAATTCATGGTAACCCAAAACAAGAAATGGTAAAAGTTAAGCAATTAATCTTCAGTGAAGGCTCAAGTTCAACTCCCTACTCGTTGCCTATTGCAGATCTCCCACACCTTGATGGTATGCATGACATTGGGCTTTCATCTGCGCGGACTAAGCCATGAGTCTTCGCTTGATACATCTATTTCCATGCTCTACCATAGTGGGCTTTCGGGCGTTATAATCCTAGAGGTGCGAAAGATGTTAACCATGCTTTGTGGGATAGAGGGATCCGATGATACTAAGCCTACCTTCGCTTGTACTCTCATTGAATTAAAGCTATTCCAAAAGAGTAAGGTTATGGTTGAACTTCTTTAGAATTAAAGAAAACAAAAGATGAACTGATTCGTTATGCGTTATGTTTAGGATTGATTTACAAACTTAAAGATATATGCCACGCGTTCACGAAAAAATAAGAAAACAATGCACTTGTTTCATAATAATCGTCAAGGATGAGGGAAAACACTGGAGCCACTAATAAGTTTTGCGGTGAAATGCAATGCTGCGAAAGATTTCATGCATGGGGGGAGAAAGAGAGCGAGAGAGAGAAAGAGAGAGAGAGAGAGAGAGAGAGAGAGCAGCTCCGTGTCTTCTATCGGACAAGTGCCATGGTGTGGAAACAGGTCCAAAGAAATCTTTCCATGGATTAAGATATCAGCTGAAAAGAAGTGCTGCTTTGTCGAATGATTGGCTGCTCGACCTCCCTTTGGAGTATCATCAAGGGGAAAGCCCTCTAAGAATTCTCGAATGAACAAAAAATGGTAGAACTCTCAAGGAGGGCTTGTGACCATGCCAAGCCTCATATGGAGTGATAGACTGTAGTGATTTAGTGGGACATCTGTTAACTACATATGATGCACACATAATAGCCTCAAGATAGAAACTATGTGGTAAAGCTTGACTCTTCACCGTACATCTCACCATCTCGATCAGTGATCCGCTCTTCCGTTCACCAACTCCATCCTGTTGAGGTTTATATGGCACTCTACACTGATGTTTTATCCCACATTTAGCCAGAAATGCATTAAAGTTAGAAGACATATATCCCCCCCCATCAGAATGGAGGGTTTCCATTTTACATGCTGGCAGATTTAGAGCTAAAACCAAAAACTTTTTGAAGCACAAACTCTTCAAACATTGCTTTGAGTGGATATACCAATTCATGCCCAAAGGTCTCATCACTGAAAGTCAAGAGGCAAAGATAGTCTCCAAAAGAAGCTATCTACATAGGACCACAAACCTCACTATGTACAAGCTACAATTTCTAAGTAGCTTTTCGGGAAGGATGAATGTTGCATTTTGCCCAAAATACAGCCTTCACAAACATTTTTACTAAGTGCCTCAAGCTTGGGCAAAGAGGACACCATTTTAGATTTTTGTAGGCATAGCAAACTAGCAAAATTTAGATGACCAAAGCATGCATGCTAGAGCTTTGCATCTGACATAGCCTGACAAGCATGTACTGAACATGTTGAATCATTCATAGATTTTTCATAGTCTATGAGCTTATGCAACCCACGACATAAAATGCCAGAAGCAATAATCACGTCACCATTTGATAGATCATGAATTGTACATCTGTCATCAAAAATTTTCAAAAGCCAAGCCAATCTTGGCTAATGCAGAAACTAATAACAAATTTTTCTTCATCCATGGAAAAAATAAAGCATCCTACAAAGTGGAAGAACTATCATCATCAATAGTCAAAATGTTCTTATCAACTCCCATGATAGGATAAGAGCAGTTGTTGGGGCATGTGAAGTGAATAAACTGCACCACAAGGTAATATGTTTGGTTGCCCTAGTATCAAAATACCAAACATCTGAGTCTATTGCAGACATACACTGCTTATGAGAAGATGGGTAAAGACTGCAAACAATACTAAATGCCCATTCTTCATTTTGCACAAGATTGGGAGGCTCTATTTTTTATGTAGAGGCCTCTGCAACAACCATTCTAGCCTCTTTTTCCTTTGCCTCTTTTGCAACCACTTTTCGATATTTCTTTATGATATAATCATTTCCTTTACAGTACTTGCAAAAGAATTTTTGCTTTTCTGATTTCTTCTCATCTTTGTCTTCCTTCTTCAAATGTGCAGCATTTGCAGATTTCTTCTTACTAATAGATAAGCTCCATTAAGCTTTGCCCTTCTCACTAGCTAGGAAAGCTTGATCTGCAACATGCATTATCGACTCGATCTACCTAGACTTATCATCTTGCAACAAAACAAAGATTATATCTTCAAATATGAAGGCACTTGGATTGCATTTCATCATCAAACAAAGAGTAGAAGCAAAACTCTGATATAAATGAGGAAGACCATTCAGAACGGTCTGCACAAGTGAGCTATCTGGTATAACTTCAGCAGCAAAAATCCACTATTCCTTCAAGTCTTTGATCTCTGTCAAAAAACTATCCATCGAATCACCTTCATTCATATGCTCACTCTGTAACTATTTTTGGAGGTAATCAACACAAGCCTCATTCCTAGCGTGGTACAATGTGGTAAGTGTATCCCAAGCATCCTTAGCTATTCTACAAGAGAGAATGTGAGGAATAAGGGCATGTTTCATAGACAAAGGTATCAATGCATGAACTTGAGCAACTCTGCCATCCCAATATGTTTTCTCTATAGTAGGTGCACTAGAAATCATAGCATGAATAGGAATGTGCGGAATCTCGGCATCTTCTATTCCATCTACATCAGCTTCAGTACTTGTATTTGGAGGTGTAATAGGACATTTTTCAACACCCTGCACAATATTCTAGAGTCCTCTTGCAACCAATACATGAAGCATCATATAAGCCCACAATGGGTAATTCCTACCATCCAACTTATCATCAACAGCCAAATATGAAATACATCACTTCTTTCATCCATGGCCACTAACTAAAGTACTTTGATGTAGAAAAAATGAGTGTATCTTAAAATGTTGAACAGAACTACCCTGACGAGTTCTACTAAACTTGTAGTAGACTTCGAGACACTTATACAGGTGAACCAAAACCTATATATATCTTAAAAACAAAAAGATGAAATAGTTTGCACAAGATCTACGATAGTGCATTCGCAGTTCAAAAGGAGCTCATATATCGCAATTTTGGCACCATAGATCGAAGCAATTTCAATCTCCCAATCACCCAGATTACGCTCATCAATTTTCAAGATGTTTACCATGTGAATATGAAACTTGAAAGCCGTACGAAAACCAAAAATTATGGTCGATTTAAATGATATTAATCATGCAAACTTTTTATATTAAAAAAAAAGATTTTTTGTCGAAAACCTTGTTTTATATTATGGGACATGGAGTTGAATGAAAGAAAAAAGGAATAAAGTGTTTCATTTTGAAGAACAAGAAAGGATGCAAATCGTGTTCAGAAAAATTCCATCTAGAAAGTTAATGGCCTTATTCATCACCTATTGTATAACGCACACATTACTCACGCTAATGGCCTTATTCATCACCTATCGCTTTTCTCGGCCTCCTTTAGATGTCGGAACATTGAATGATTCTCTATCTTTGGAAATGAGATCGTATCAAACCTAAAGTGTGTTTCAATAGATATTTATTATAGCTTAATGCCAAGAGAAAACAATGCATAAGACAATCTGGCAATGCTTAATCTATCATTAACATGGAAGCGTACAACCAGATATCTTTGCGGAACAATGATAAAAAAATTTAGATTGTGTTCTTGGATCAGATTTGAGGACATCGAACCAAGCCATAGACTCTTAAAATTAGCGTTTTTTAAAGGAACAAGGTCATCTTGAAGAAGGCTTCGAAGGTTTCTTTCTTGATTTTGAAGGAGGCCCTTCAGCCGAAGGGACTAGGATGGAACAACATAAGAAAATTAGAAGTTATTCTAACATGTAGGAGCAATTCCGAAATTCATGGCAACCTCAACAACAAATGATGTAGTAGTTAACGGCACCTAGAGCATGTACTTAAGAAACTCGTCTTCCTGAACTTTCTTTGGAAGGGGTCTACCTGCATCAACCAAAAGGATCGTGGAGGTTTGGGCATTATGGATATTGAAGGCATGGCTAACAAGTTGGTGGAAAAATGAGGGTTTGAGACATTGGAAACACCTCTCGAAACATAAAACTCACCAATGGATCAACTCTCAGGACATAGACCTTGAAATAAGAGTGAACTACAAAGAATAGACTCTCCTTCAGGGAAGATGCATTGCCTGGGAATGATCAAAAACCCGACTCCTCATTGGGTGGGATCCGTCATACCATGAGGTTATGATTAGGCAGAAGGGCAATGGCTTCTCCAAAATTCCTATAATCAGGGTAAACAAGGACTATCATATCATGCTTAACAAGAAGTGGTGCTTGGCTTGAACAAGTCTATGCTGGGATTTGAAGTTCATGTCTATGTGGCACCCCCTCATCGTGATCAAAAAGTATGTGCTCATGTGGGAAATTCTCCACTGTGGTATCTCGAATAATCTAAAGGCTAACAAAATCTGTGGGGCTCCGCTGTGATGCGAGAACAACAAGCTTGTACCTAAGTGGGACCCACGTGAGGGGGACAAGAGGGTTATTAACCTTCTTTGGAACAGGATCGAGATATGCAAGTTTTGCCCCTGCTTTGTGGGACTCAAGGGGTCCCATGTGCACGAGATCCATTCACTTGTATCATTTTCTTCCTTTTGGAGAGTAGGCCACGGCCGAACTTCCTTTTTCAGTGAAGGCTCAAGTTCAACCCCCTGTTAGGTGCCTATTGGAGACCTCACACACATATGGCAGAGCCTAAGCCATGTGCCTCCAATTGATCTATCTGATTCCATCAACCTTGTTTTCAGTGAAGGCTCAAGTTCAACCCCCTGTTAGGTGCCTATTGGAGACCTCACACACATATGGCAGAGCCTAAGCCATGTGCCTCCAATTGATCTATCTGATTCCATCAACCTTGTTGACTCTCTACAACTCTCTTATTACCTTAGGCTATCTGTTTCTGTGCTCTACCATAGTGGGCCTTTGGGCTCTATAATCCTAGAAGTATGAAACATCTTAACCATGTTTAGTGGGATAGGAGGGATCTCATGGATACTAATCTAAGAGAGTAGGCTTATGGTTGAACTTCCTTTAGCTTGTGCTCTCATTTAATTCAAGCTAATCGGCGAGAGTAGGCTTATGGTGAGCTTCCTTTGAAATTCAATAAAACAAATGATGAACTGATTTGTTGTGCGTTATGTTTAAGATTGTTTTACTCATTTAAAAATCTATGCCACGCGTTCACCAAGTATAAGAGAAAAAAGCTCTTAATTCATAATAATTATCAAGGATGAGGACGAACATTAGAGCCACCAATAATTTTTTTGGTGACATGCTATGGTGCAAAAGAATTCATGCATGGACAGAGAGCACTACACGGCTCTATGTCTTCTATCGGAAAAGTTGCATGGTGTCGAAAAAGGTCCAAAGAAAACTTTCAATGGATCAAGATATTTCTTCTTAATTTGAAGACTAATTTCACTTATATTAGAAAAAAACCTTCATTTTACTTTTTCCATGTCCACTTTTCTTGAAGTCCCTTTTTTTAATATTCAGTAGCACTGAATCAACGAGCACGTGCAAAGCGTACCGTAATGATGGAACAAATGATCAACCAACTTGAAAAATATAATCAAGGGCATGTATGCACGCTTAAGCAATCTTATATGCATTCGTGTGTGTATGCATGGTACTTATTTGTTTTATGTTTATTTGTCCACCATACTATGTGAAAGGCGCACGTGACACAACAATGTGAATGATTGTGGCACATAAAAGAGCAAAAAGCGTCATCTTTGCTCGGCAACATAGCTTTAAATAAATAATGAAAGAAGCAAAAAGCTCCAACTTTTCTCGACAAGATAACTTTAAAGTAACAAGGCAACAGCAAAATAATTTAAAACTCAGAAGTAAAGAAATACAAGAATATTAGAGAGGGTTAAGAAAGTTAGCGAGAGTTAGAAAAAACGCTAATAAGACGTTTTCTTGAACGAAGTTTTGCCATGAGGTCTATTGTCATACATATGCTTGAATTAGTTGAAAATACAACTAAATGTGTGCTTAGTATCATGGGACTCTCTGTCTTCCACCTTACACTATGTAAGGTTAGACGTGCGTGCTTAGTACCATGGGAATGGGACTCTCTGTCTTCCACTATGTAAGGTTAGACGCTTGACCTAGTTAGAGTTACAAAGCTCGAAAGTCTATAAAGCTAGAGTTTGAGAAAGGATGGCTCTGAGAGCAAATGAGATCACCTGGTTTGTGTTCGAAAGGTAGATACAGCTCAACACGATCGAAGACCAAAATCCACATTGTACATCCAAAGCATCGAGTCATCTTTTGAACTTTCCGATTCCAAAATGCATGTACAACTTGCACGAAGCCACTCACCTTAGATCATCTCAACCATTCTTGATATTTAAAGGCCGTATTTCCCATTCTGGCCCATCTATATGCACTCTCTAGAGGCGAACGTCTAGTGGAGACCGCACAGCCATTCCCTTTGTAGTTTCAAGCTTGTTTTCTTTATCTTTTGTATTTTAATTTTGGTTCATGCAAAGCTTACTCCCCTGATCTTTAACTTTGATTGCAATTGTACAATTGAATGAGCATAGTATCCATGGGACTCCATATCCCACAAAGCAAAGGTTAGACTGCCTTGGACTGTTTGAAAACAACTATTCTCAATTGTATAGAACGTGGTTACATTAACCTTAAGCTCATAAAATGTCCTATCACAAATGAGAAGTGAACCTTCACCCTCACTTCAAAAAGCAAAAAACCCATCCAACCAAGCTAATGCACGCACACACTTTCAAGCTTGTTTTGTTAATATAAAGGAAGTTCGGCATTAGCCTACTCTTGCGGACTTGAATTAAATAACCAAAACTACAAGAGAAGGGGACTAGTGCCCACGGGACCCCCCAAATCCCATAAAGCCTGGGAAGCTTTTACAGAGCTTAGATGGAATTACAAAGAAGGTTAATTACCCTCTCATCACCCTCATGTGGGGCCCACTTGGGTTTAAGCTTGTTATTGATCAAAAGGAGTACTTGATGATGCCGGAAGGGGGGGGACTTCTTACAGTTAACAATCCTTTTGCCAAGGAGGAACAACGATTTCTCAATTGAACACTCTTTGGGGGAGTCAGTGAAGTTGAAAGCACATCTTTCTGGCCAGATTTTCCATAGGACCTCCCCTCTGATGGCGTTCCAGAGAGTCGCAGAGTAGCCGATTGCTTCTCCCAGCAGGGCTTGTTGCCAACTCAGATGTTTCTGAAGTCTAATTTTCTTTCCAACCATCTGCCAGAGTCTGTTGGAGTTGGGGCAGGTAAAGAAGATGTGTGAAACATCTTCCATAGTCCGGTAGCAACGTTTGCACTAGAGAGGAATCCCACTAAATTTGCTAGCCTTAAGGTTGGTCCAGATTCCATGATGAAGAATTTTCCATAAGAGGACAAACTTTTTGATTTCTATGAGGGGGTGCGAGATAGCCATGAACTTCATGTCCCACTGAAGCCGCGTCCATGACAGACACCACTTCTTGTTGAGGCTAACCTGATAGTCAATCATTTCTTTGATGTTCAGGATTTTTGATAGGCTATTCCCATTGTGCCATTTGAGACCAAGCGAGCTTGACGTGTCGTGTCCCATGAGGAGGCGAACTTTGTGTCGGTCCCAGGCGAGACATCTGCTTTGCAAAATGTTCCATTCTTCGGACGAAATGTTGATGCAAGGGTCAATATCCTCGAAGTTGATCCACCGGTTGGTGTCCTGTTTCCATAGATGTTTCCATTTTTTGAAGCCTTTGTTCCATAACTTCTTGGCATTTTGAATGTTCTAAGATTCCACAGTCTAGATGCCATGGATTGGAAACCAGATAGAGTTGTTTTGTCTGATACCGGCTGCCCACTTCCAGTCTTCACTTATTCTTGTGTAGCTTTTGACTTTATTCCAACTCTTCCATAGGGAGCACACGAGATTTGAGCCTTTCGGGAAGACGCGGAACGGGGAAAACAACAAGGTCAGGATGTCAAGATCCCTTCCAATTTGGGAAACCCATGAGAGCCAAATCATTCATGTTTCTAAAGATCAACTTGGCCCATGAGGCCTCCCCGTTGCACCAAGCCTTAATCATCCATTTGGCCGCCAGTTTGCTAGCCATGCACCCAATGTCCAGGATACCAAGTCCCCCACTATCTCTATGGCTAGTGCAAATGGACCATTTGATTTTAGGCACCCCCCTCCTATTGTGGCCACCCGTCCAAAGGAAGTTTCTACAAATACTATCCACTTTGGACAGATCTTGCTCTTTCGGTCTCCAACAAGAAAGGAAATAAATGGTAGATGATAAGAGGAACGTGTTGATAACCATAGCACGACCAACAAGATTGATTTGCATACCTCTCCAATAATTAAGCTTGTTTTCGAGTTTGGCCAGCATCCAGTTCCACCACTGTTCCATAGAGACGCCAAACCCCAAGAGAATCCCAAAAAGCCGAAAAATTTGGCCCTGCAGAATGTTACTAAAAAAGCAAACTTGTGCGTTTATGTATGAACCATAAGAGATAAAGAGCCAAAACCTTCATATTCTCACTAAAAAAGCTAACCTAACACCTAAAAGCACATGCAGCGTTCATAATCATGCTCCCGTGCTGCTGTGAATGTGTACACGGAAAATCACAAGTTCACAACAACTCATCGATGCATCATCATGCATGGCTTCGCTATGCTTCTGACGATCCGCGGAGTGAGTCGAGGTTGATGACGAAGTCCTCAACGTAGCCCGGTCAATGAACTCTTACAAGACGTGCATTTTCTGTCACATGCGTGGTCACTGGTACTATTATAATTTATATCTGCCCTCTGAGACTCCAATTTGCATGATCCATCTCTGTATCGCCAAGCTTTTGGCCGTTTCTGCTTCTCTCTCTCAGGCACATACATTTGAACGATCCGCCAGGGACATGATTGCAATTGGCGTCTTCTTGCGGGTAAAACACTCAATGAATGACATAAAGCTCACATAAAATATTATATCAGCTGCCTCTATTTCAAAACAAGATAAAAACAAAACAAACATATCTCTCATCGGCGTATTGCATGGAGACCTTTCCCTTTTGGTAAAGTGGGTAAGGGCGAAGATTCGCCTTGCTTATGTTCTCTTTCTGCCTTTCTCGCACATGGAGGGAATCGGTATGTTTACATGACCTGTTAACCTCCCAGTGCCCACGCGTCCTGCTAACCAGCTCCGCATTTTACTAGATATGCCTAGGGACCTGCTGTCGTTGAAGGAACACGTTTTCTTTGTGTATTCATCTTTTCTAGTTGGATTCATTGCATACATTCATCTCCAGACTCCACGTGCAACTTGGAGGCAGCAAGCTCCGTGGAAGACAGAGCATCTACGAGGACAGAGAAGGTTGTCCTCTTCAAAACGAATGTATTTTAATACGCCGTGAGTCTTTGCTTGGAATGCCAAGCCATACAGAAGACATACCTCTTTTCACTTTGAGAAAGTTGATGTGATGGAGCCATAAAATATGTCGAAAGCAGCGTATCTTTTCACTTAAGGTAAGTAATCATCTTTGAAAATAGTTCTTTTAGCATCTGCAAATTGGGATGTTCAAGCTCATAGAAAGAAAAACTCGAACGATAAGTTGAAACACTTCAGATTCTCACGGTCTAAAGATCCACCTCGTAAGCATATATTATGCTTTTTGGGTTGCTGATATCTAGAGCTTTGAAATCAGTCGCCCTTTATTCTAAGAATATTCAGCGTTATATATATATATATATATATATATATATATATATATATATATATATATATACTCTTTTTTCGAGTACAATGAATTAAAAACACACTCACACACCCACCTTCATAAGGTAAATACACCGTTTTTTGAGGAATTCAGTGATATGTCTACCCAAGACTTGAAATTAGCAGTTCCTCGAAAGACTCAAGGCATCAAACTACTAAACTATGCGGGCTTGGAAGTGCTGTATTTTTTTTTCGTGAGCTGCCCAATACCTTTGGGTTGTCAAATTTTAAACCATAAAGTGTCGTGATTTGGATGACCAAACGAGCGATGCGAGAAGTCAAACTAGAAAGTAGAGAGATTACAGATTGGAGAATAAAGTACAGAGACTGGATGTCGAACGAACGATCAACTAGAGAGACAGGAGGTTGGACCATAGAATACAGAAGTTGGAAGTCCCATGAGAACTAGTGAAACTGGAGGCTATCAAATGAGTACGGTTTTCGTCCTACAAAAGAGGACCTCCTTACTATGAACGAATAAGCTTCAATTGCATTTCAAGCATATGATCTTCAACTCCAAGGTTGTTCGCCTGCCTTTTACCTAATTCAGACTTCACATTGTTGTATGCATCTTCATTGTGATATATATAGGAGATCTTACAAATAGTCTTCCTAAACAAGTGATGATAGATGGTGAAGATATACAGGTCTTTTTGCCTCTAATCTAATGGAACTTATATCCCTCTAATTTCTTATCTTTGAGAATCTCTGGGTTTGATGTCTATATCCCTTTTTGTATATTTCATGTATAAGTTGTTGGCCTGTAAAATATTACATGCATATTCTTTTTGAGACATTTGGGGTCATGCAAATACTATTCCCATTCATCAAGCTCATCAACTCCAATTAAAGAATCAAATGAACAAAGGCCCAACTCCTTTATAATAAAAAAATATATACTTGTATAGCAAATTACGACAAGTTGTTGCAATGCACATTGGACACACACACAATTAAAAACCTTGATGAAATGTACGATGATCCAATGTACCATTCTCCAGGTAATGTTGAAGTTGAACTCTTTATTTAGAATACTATTAGCAATATGACTCAATGTACTTTTCAAGTACAATAATTCACGCTAAGAAAACTCTGTCGGAATATTTAAAAGAGAATAGGTCCTAAACAAATACGGATGAATGTGAAATCGAAGAAGGAGATGCATGCATCATCTAAATACAATGAAAAAAGGATACATCATCAAATCTTCTTTTCCTTTTTCCTTTAAAACCAGACTTCGAGAATGGTGGAAGAATAGAAGAATGTGATCTAATGATCACTAATAGTCCGCTTTTCGTAAAAAGCATTTTGGTTAAAGTATGAGCTTTCGTTTGACAAAACAATGAATCAATTATAGTGATAAAACAATGAAAGATTTTTGTTTGGAGTTTCTTTTTTTAAAATAAAACTAAAAGAAATATTTACAATAAATTGTGTCTTATTTAGTTCTCGCTTTACATTTTGGCAAGCCTACGTTCCATCGAGATGATACCTACTGTAGCGTGCACTACTTGTCTTGATACTACTTGTAGAGAAAATAAATATTTCATGGAATCCTGCTATATATAAATAAATATAGAGATATATCTTACTAGAACTGGTTATATCCATCATCTGAGTGTGATAAAAGTTAAGTTTATTTTTCTAACTTTTTATGTTTTATAATTCTTATTTGAATGAGTCATTATCTAAACTACCAATAATAAATATGTAATTAAGCTTATAAGATCATTCAAACGGTGCTCATGCATATCACTTGTTTTTTTTCTTTTCTTTAGGCAGAGCAACTAGAAAACAGAATTGAGTTAGTGAAGAATTTAGTTAATGAAGGAAATGATATGGTTATGAAAGCTTGAGGATTTTATTATAATTTTGCGTCTTTTAATGTTAATACTTATTCCTTAGTTCTAGAAGATTTTTTATATAGTTATGGTTTTCTTGTTATTGTCAAACTTCGCCCTTTTCATTTTCGTGCATCCGATTTAAATAATGATAATATATTTCTTAAATGTAATTTATTGTTATGTTTATGCGGTCTATCATTATGATTAAAAATAGTTGTTATTATACCTAAGCTAGAAGGATGGACCAGATGCATTACCATTTTAGTTAAAGCCTCTCAAAACCATCAAGATCTTCGTATTCCATCAAATAAAACAATCTTGTAAAACCATGGAAGCTTATATTATAGGGATATGAGGCAGGAAGACCTAATTTTTAGATCATATTGAGATTCCAGTTTTCATAGATAACACCACCACCATACTAAAATTGTACCACGACCACACTTTGATTAGGGGTATTATCACATGTCAAAATGGCCTCATTTATATTCATTTATCCTGAGCTTAGACCGTGAACCTTTATTCCCTAGAATAAATGACAATACATTATTTGTTTTATATCAAATAGATGCAAAGTCAAACAACATTATTCTCATAAGAGATTAAAATTCCCCCGATGCAGGATCAAGTGCTAAAAAGGAAGGTCCTTCTTCTTTTGAAAAGGAAAAAACTTTAAGATGCGAAAAGAAAGTGTTTTTAGATGGGCAAAGAAAGAGAACTCCATCCCACCAAGAGCCACCATAAACATACCACTGTGATGGATCTCCTACCAATATTTCAGTCCACCTATATTGCACATTTTTATAGTGATCGTTATGAGAATAACTCAATAATGTAGTACTCGCATGATTATGGGACTCAAATTAGATGAGCCATGGATATTATATTAGACCATTTGTAGGCCATATATGGCTTACATGGACTTGGATCACCACCAAGTTAAATTTTGATTTGAATGATATGAAATGAAAATTAGAGAGTTTTCTTCTTTTTAG
Source organism: Ceratopteris richardii (assembly GCA_020310875.1). NCBI lineage: Eukaryota > Viridiplantae > Streptophyta > Polypodiopsida > Polypodiales > Pteridaceae > Ceratopteris > Ceratopteris richardii. Next base: position 153,648,246 of record CM035420.1, on the reverse strand, counting down.
TTTCCAATCCCATTGTTAAGGTTGATATAAATTTGGATCATAAATATGAGTTCAAATTAGACCTTAGACCCTACTAGGCCATGTATTTTTTATATTCTTGATTACCTGAGTTCAGTAGTTCAATGCACTATACATTAGTTTATGTAGTATACCTTGGGTGTGTTGGGATTCAAATCATGCATGAACAAGTACCCATGTCAACGTGAATGAGAAAGGCCACAAGTCACTACTGATGGAAGTTTGTAGAGATGAGAGGGTCCTGCCAAAAACTACTCCAAACCAGCCTATGTTTCACTTGGAATTCCTAATCGGCTTCTGAATCATTTGAATATAGGAAATAATGCTCATGGGGTACCCTAGAAGATGATTCTCAAATGTTTAATTCAAAATAGGTAACCTCTTAATAGTGCACATATAGAGGAAACCTTGTATTTATGGAAAATTTTACTCAAAGATTAAATCATAGCTCACACACTGAGTTGACACAAATCTTTTTGCAGAGATTCAAATGAAGTGAAGAGTGGACTAAAAGAAATTTGTTTCTTGAATTTGGAGGGATTGTACTATAATAAAGAAGTATAATATGTCAAGAGGGATGATCGTGACATTTCAAGAAGATGAAGATGCGCAGGTAGAGTCTTAGAGATCTTTTCATATCTTAGTACACCAAACTCCAATGACGAGAGAAATTTCTAGGTTTACTCACAAGAATTACCAAATCCAAATGGTAAAAGAGACAATAAAACCTTATTTACACATCAATAACTTAGAGAAGTTGACAAACTCAAAGGAGTACTCTATAGAAGTGAACAATGAGCAATATAGATGTTGAAACATGATATAAATGTATTGATAAGTAATGTATGGTACATAGAGGTTGTGAAGGACTTCAAGCAATTGTAGTAAGGACATGTAAGAACCAGTGATTTTGCTCTATGTGTTGATATCCCCCAACCAAGTATACAGTGTGTATGAATATGTTTTCAAAAGTGACTTTTGATAGATCTACCAAATATTCTTCCATGATTTTAAGAGTCACATTTCAATTTGAATTCAAATAAAGTCATCGGATTTGTTTCCCAATACATCCAGGACATTCAATCTTAAATTGCCCTATTACTTTTTTGAAAAAGATAAAATCATGTTTTAACATTAGGAGCAAATAATGCATGTGTATACATAAGGCATTTAGCTCCAAGTTTGGTGAAGACCAATGCTTATGCTCAAGCACTTACGTTTTCCATATGTACCAAAAGCTCCCCTAAATCCGAAGACTGTTAATTCCTCAATCTATTCAAATTTCCTTAATTCCAATCATGGATTTTAGCCTGCAGAATTCCACTCCATCTAGAGCTTTAGTCATCATGTATGAATAGTGTTTTTGAGCAGATAACTATGAGAGTCGAATTTCGTTGCTTATAATCTTCTTCCTAACATAATGATAATTGAGCTGGATGTGTTTGGTTCAGGTAATTCAGATTACCTCCAGGATGCAAGGAACATATGTTATCACCAAATATATGAGTTAAGGATGACTTCACTCCCAATTCTAACTATAGTTTCTTAATCCCATACCTTCAAGATTTGCATTCACCAAGCCTCTATATTCAAACTTTGGATATGAGAGAGCAATAGTAGGTTGCTTCTTGATGACCAATAGATCAGTTTTGAAATTGCAAATCAAATATATATAGAGGTACTTTTCCTACCCTTTTTTTATCCTACCCTATGTGCATCAGAGAATATTTTGATATCTATATCAGGGTGCATGCGTACAATAGGCTTGTATTCATTGTTTGCTTTAGATATTTGAGAGTCCTTTTTGCTCCCTCTATGTCTGACTTCCTAGGAGTATGCATAAATTAGCTCAACACATCTAAACTATAACATATATCTACTCTAGTAAGAGTAGCATAATTAAGACTTCCTACTAGACTTTATAGCTTGTCATGTCTTTGATTAAATCACCTTCATGAGAACTTAGCTTAGAGTTGAATTAGAATATATCTTATGGCTAATATATCTTGGCTAATTTATCTTTGATGTACTTCTTCTGAGTAACATACATAACATTCTCTGTATATACTACTTCAATCCAAGTGACTAAGTGATCTACCCTAAGTAACTCATCTTGAACTCCTCCTTTATTTGAAGATTGATTCTTTGGATACCTTTAGCATGATTACCTGTAAGTATCATTTAATGAACATATAGACAAGGTTATATGACTTCTCTCTTCTCCATAGGATGCACCACATCATCTTATGTTCTCACCTTGTGCTTATTCTTTGGATCTTCCAAGTCATAAAGAAGTGCTACATTTGGTGCTACATAATTTGGGCATCTAGAGTCAATATAGAACACATGCTCATCTCATTCACCATGCTTCATCCTCATGTTCATGATCAGGAGTGAATCCTCTTGGGATTTACCATCAATATATTTGATGTAGTTTCTTCCTCCTTTTTAGCCTCATTGATAAGTCAAGACCCCTATGCAACTTTCGAAGGTGGTAGGCCCTCACAAGTTTTCTTCCAAACTAAACCAGACTCCCTACGCAACATTTTAGACACCCATAGTTTTCAACTTAGAGAAAAATAAAGCTAGAGAGGAAATGGCCCCTGCTGAAGAGTATGAAAAGATTATCAACCCTCTTTGTTATTAGTTACTCCCTCATTCTTTTATTCATACTTTTATTCATACTTTTATTCATACTTTTATTCATACTTTTATTCATTTTGAAATTTAGGCATGTATCTACAAAAAAGAGAAAAAAACATTCCAATTAAAAGAACTCGAAGCATCTCATTTGTTGCCCCCTTTTGTGTTAAAAGATTTTTTTTTTAATGTTTTCAATATTAATAAGAAATTTGTTTTCAATTTTTACCATGGCATATTGATCGCCCCCTAGGTTTGTAGTTAGCACCTATTATGAAGATCAGTGGAAGAACCAAAATGCAAGGAGGATGAGTATAGCTTGAACCTCCCCATTCTTCTACCCCTACAATGTGAGTGATTAATAGTCATCGTGCTATAATGCATTGTGATTTTCTTCACTCTTATTCGAACGCCCTCCCTTTCTATTTTCACTTCGTTTAGGCATGGAAATTACTAGCTAATCGACACCACTCAAAAGGGCTCCGAGAGACTCCAAAAATCTGATGAAAAAATGATAATTTCCTCTTTGGGTGATCTCCCTGATATTCTCTTTCAACTTATCGATAATGGAGACCACTATAGGAAATAGAGAGACCCCGAACATCTCATGCATAGATGATCATTACATGTTTGCATTGTGTGCCCAATTTTTGTTTAATTTTTTTACCTCTTCCTTTTTCTAAGGTAATCTACGGAACAACTATCATTTTAGGGGATTGTTGCTAAGTATTCAGTTAGTTTTTTAAGAGGCTTTTTAGAGGAATCTTACTAATTATTGACTTAGTTTTCTAAAATCCTTTGAACCACCCAAGGAACATATGTAGAAGGGGATTTTTTATAAGATTTTCATCCTTAATCAAAACAACACCTAACCATGAAAACAACTAGCAATTTATTTCTTTTTCAAAATAAAGAAAATTTTTTATGGATGGGTTTTCGGTTCCTTTTTTTTTCTCTTCTACCTTATTCTTCTCGAATATAAATGTGTCGTCATTCTTATGAAAATTGAAAACACTACCTTTTAATCATGCTTGTTTTCTTAGTTTTTTCATAGTGAATTTCTTTTATTCCTTTCCCATTCATTTGCTCTTGCATGTGAAATTATCTTTATATTCATTATGCATATTAGGAATAAAAATCATTTTTGTTTTTGTTGTACAATTATTTCTTGCCTTTTCTCCTTTTTATTTTGTAATGCTACAAGCCACCCATGGTATTATGTGTATCTTTCAATCATATTCTAATGTTTTTAGCCACTTTATTATTTGTTTCTTGATCTTCACTAAATATCAATCATTTTTTGGTTTGATCCATATCTTTCATCCTTATTTAAACTAGACCAATTATCTTGACTGTGTTTCCCATACCTTGACTGATTATCTTGCATGATTATCCTTTTTGTGAGTTTTCCATACTTTGAATGATTATCTTGCTTTAAATTAAGAAGTCCTTGACTAATTCAGCTCTTAACACTTGTATGAACTCAACGACATGATCATACGGATCTCAGAACCCATCAAACTAGTTTTTTACTGTCTTGACCACTTGAGAGGGTCTAAGGGTTCTTGGGTACTCTCGGGGTCTAGGCAATGGAAAATCATGCTCATCTCTTTGATGCCTATGTGCTCTATTTCTCTCTCTTTCATGTTTTTCACCTTCTAGTCCCAATCTATCTCTACCCACAGTGTGTGCAAAGCTTACCTAAAGTCTCTCTCTGGTTTGTTCTTGTTTTGTTTCATGAGCGTAGGATGATCTAGATCCTTGGAGGCCATGGGAAACATCAGATCTTGGTGGAGAAAAAATTGATTCACTCTTTGAAGTGTCCGTGTGCCTATCATGCTATGTTACCGATAACATTTTCTCCGACTTGTTATACAGATAGACAACTTTGCTTGGTACCTCAGGATCTTTGAACTTGTAGATGGTGACTATGCTTATTTTGTTGGTTGATCTAGCTTGAATCTGCAAAAGGATTCTTTCATTTCTCCATTCAAGAATAGTTCTATGCTTTTTTTGTCTTGGGGAATCCAATCTCCAGTAATTACCTTGGTCAAGACTGACTTACCTCTTAGATTCTTGGGTTTTCTTCCTAGGTCTCCTTGATCTAGGTCTCATATCTCATGCTTAGGAATGATGTTTCCAAACTCATGTGTCCTCTCTAGTAAGTTGGTGACCACATACATGGTTCCTTGCTTATCAATATATGAACCCTCTTCAAATTCACCATTGGGTGGTCAAGTCCAAAGGGTTCATTGGGATTTTTGAGTTTGACAAGTGATTGCCTTAGACCATCCTCATAGATGCATGCACCTAATTGGTTAGTCTTGATATACTCGAACTGTGTTTTATAGGGACCTAATGGTGTCTGTAAATAGGCAGCGCATGAGCTACTTGTGGGTCTCTCCATGTTGAAAGACATTTTTGAATCACTTGTGTCCAAACTTAGCACATAGGGATAATCGCTGAGTTGTTGTGCCCATGACCTAGTTGTATGGTTGACACTAGCGTCAGAAGATCTAATGTTTTGTCTATCCCGAACAATATGTCTACTAGATCTCAGGTTCATAAGCTTTGTCTACAAGTCCCAATTTTCCCCTTTGTGTTGCTCAAAAGCCTTTGGATCCCCCTTGGCTTCCTAATCCCACCTCAAGATCAACTTCAAATTAGCCTATCTAAAAATCAACGATCTTTCCTACGAGCTCTAGAGCTCAGGAAATGGATTTTGGATGAAAAAGTTATGTCAAATCAAGCTCTTGGGAGTCAGAATAGGGAAAAAGGATCTCACGATACACGATACTTGATAAGTATCGGTGATACTTAAGAGTAGACAATACATGATACTTGCCTTTATAGGATACGTGATACCTCAATCTAGACAATACATAATATTGATCTCACGATACAATACTTGTCCTTGGACGATACATGACACCAGTCCTGACGATACGATTCTTAAGCTTGGCAATTCTTGGAATTTCATGATACGATACTTGGCTCCAACACGATACACAATACTTCAGCAAGACAATACAAGATACGGCTGTCCACAATATGCGATACTCAATTTCAAACGATACACGATATCAAAGGGTGCACAATACACGATACTAGATTTTCACGATATGATACTTCAGGTCATGCGATACACGATACTTGGAGAGTATTGAGATACACAACCAAGCAATACATGATACACAATACTCGACGATACGCGATACTTGTGAGGTATCGTGACACATGGGGAGCAGGTATCAACGATGCGTGATACTTACCAAGTATTGTGATACAAGGGAATTCAGGTTTCTCGATACCTGAACTCAACCGACCATGATACATGGACTTTTTAAAATCCAAATTCAAAATGTTTTCCAAATATGTGTATCTTGTTCTCTCCTTGTCACCCGTATGTGCCTCTAGATGCAAAATATGTATGCACACTCATGATACCACAATGGAAGTACCTGTCGTAGGTCATTTCAGCGTGCACGATACTTCACTCAGATTTTGGTGTATTGAGAATATTTCAAGAGTTATTCTTCAGCATTTGAGGTCTAAACTCCCTCTACACTTCTTGCTCACTACCACAAGTGAAAAAGGAGGTGAATGTGCAATAAAAAATGAAAAAATTTTGAGAAGATGAAAATGGGAGAAGGTGGTGATGACGATGATGATGAAGGTGGAGAAAAAAAGACTTGTATGAAGACCGTGAGCAAGTGAAAGCACGTGTGTGAGTGAGAAGCACACATGCATGCACACACATACACACACACACACAAGGTAAGAGCAAATACTGGAACAATCACTACAAGGTGTTGGTGTAAATCACAAGCCTACGCATTTGGCTTGGAAGATATCATAAAGACTCTTTATACATGAAGAACCATAAAGGCCTATTCAGGAAATTTGGGAATTATTCAAGTCCCATTTATGTTACTTCTATGTAAACTCTTGACTTTGAGCCCAAACTTGATACCTGATTTTTAATACAATTATCCTTAACATTAAAGTATTAATTTAATATACCCTAGTCAAGAGATAATAACATGTTGTAGTGTATAAATGAGTTGAAAGGTAAAACATTGGGATAGAAAGAAGTGTCTCAAAATCTTGTGTAATTCCCATTTTTCATGAATAGGCCTTCATAGGAACATATGCTAGTGGTTAATTACCACTTTATCTCATTTGTAAAAGTCAAAATGACTTGGAATCTTTTGTAATCACCTACCAAAGTGAGTCGTCAAAAAATTAGCCTACTTGATTGAGAGAATATCTCCAAGCTTTTAGGACCTTGATCATAGGAAGCCAAAATTTGAATTTGAATTCAAATTTTTGCACATATCCTATAAAAATGTACTTGGAAAAGTCGCGGGTAGATCACTTCACTCCCAAGCTTCATTCTTCTATAATTGAGTGTGTGTGTGAGGACTATACCATAGCCTACACCTCTCTACACCATTAGGCAATGCTATCTATGCCAATGGGATTGTACACAAGTGTTAACTAATAGATACATTTATATCATTCATCTCTGTGTTCTCTACTAGTCTACTCAAAAATCTGTCAACGTGTCAAGGGCATATCTCGGTCAATACTACTTTACATTCAATGATTTAAAGCTTGTTGGATTCAGCTTGAAGTCTACTACATGCGTTCAAAAACTGAAGACATTCCATTCAGCAAATTGGGAGAAATCATCGTCGAGGTGCTCACTGGTCTATTTCTGCTACAGTCCTAAAAAGTCGGGGGTATAGCTAAGTTTGCTAAATTAATTTCTCTGAGTATAGTTTGTCATTTTACATCATTCCACTTGCAAATGGTAGCTTACTAAGTTAATTGAAGACCACTAGAAGGAATTTTATCAATTGCTACTATGTTGGTCACACTCAGTAAAACATTTAGCAGGTGTCAAGACCAAAATAGAAGGTTTTCTTGAGTTTGTGACTTCGAAAGTTATTTGTTTTGATTCAATCATTGCACACATCATTTTCAAAGGCCATAGGCCATTTCTTAGTGTCATTGGAAAGCTAAGGAAGTCTACTAACCAAGTCTAAAGCAAAAGAGGGCTGGTACAAAGCAGGTTTAGCAGTACCTACTCAGTTTCTTGGATCATCCATCCATCTTTCCCAATAGTGGTATCAGAGCAAATAAGGTAAAATGGGAGATGGTTTTACTTCATTTATTGACAAATTGGACAGGAACAATGATCAAGCCTGGTCTCTAAGGATGAAGACCTTCTTACAAGGAAGGAGTCTCTATGGATACATCTCAGGAGATGAGGAATTTCCCTCATTCAAAGCAAGAGGTTTGCCAACCAAGGAGGAACAAGAAAAACTCAACACATGGTGTGCAAGGGATGCATTGGCAAGGTCTTATTTACTTAACTCTATATCTGACTTTCTTTTACCTCATATCAAAAATTGTAAGACTTCCCAAGAGACTTGGGAAACCTTGTCATCATATTTTTCCTCCAATACAAGGGCTAGGAAAAATCTGTTGTGGATTGAATTCACAACACTAAGGAAGCATCCTAAGCAAGTTGTTTCAGAATTTGTGACCAAGATCAAAGATGTTGCAGATCACTTAGCAAGCGTTGGAGAAGAGATTGAAGAAGAACAAATTGTAAGGCAGGTAATCAATGGAATGAAGGCTGATGACAAGTGGGAAAGCTTCACCACTGCAATGGATCTCTACATGGACATGCACACTCTAGATCTTACAACTCTCATGGGACAACTATTTACACATGAAGCAAAGCTTACCAAGAGTAGAGATACATCCAAAGGTAACAACTCTTCTGCCCTATACACTGATAAGAAATCCAAGGATAAAGGCAAGAGTAAAAAGGTGGAAGATGAAGGCTCTACCTCCCAAGCCAACTATGCAGGGAGAGGAAGATCTTCAAGAGGAAGGGGCAGAGGAGGTAAGCAAGGTAGGGGAAGACCCTATAACTCATCACCATGTAACATTTGTGGCTTATCAAATCACACCACAGATGAGTGTTACATGAATTACAAAATTCAGAGAGGAAGAGGCTACCAAAGAGGTGGATACACACAGTCTAGAGGAAGGTTCAACCATCACCAAGGCCAGAACAACAATTACAACAACAACTACAACAACAATTACAATGGCAACTACCAAGGAGGATTCAGAAACAAAAAGGACTACAACAACTACACAGAGGAGTAGGATGACTCTCTCTTGATCATGAACATGACTTCAAAGTCAGGTACAAATGATGATCACTTATTTTATATTGATTTAGGGTGTTCAAATCATGTGGCTGGTAATGTTGCACTACTCTCTAATCTTGAGGAACCAAAAGGTAAACACCAAGTCCAAACAGGTGATGATACAAAGCATTCTGTAGTTAAAGTTGGAAATGTGAAGAGTTGTGATGGTAATCAAAATTTTTGTTAAGCAGGGTACTCTATGTACCAACCATTACAAAGAACTTAATGAGTGTTGGTCAGATTGTAGAGAAAGGGTTGCAGGTGAGATTCAATCAATATGGAGCATTTGTGGAGGACCCAAGACATGGATTCAAAAGGATAGCTAAAGGAGAAAAATCAGGTAGACTTTTCACTTTTGAGTTGGAAGATACAAAGAACATTGCATTATACAGTTACAAAGATCAAACACTTTCAGAGCTTGAGATTTGGCACAAGAGATTAGGGCTTATAGGAGAAAGGACCTTGAAGCAAATGTACAGGGACCAATGTGTGCTTGGGATACCTAATGTATCCAAGCAACATATGATTTACAAGTGTGGTGCTTGTCAATTTGGTAAGTCTCACAGGTTATCCTTCTCCAAGAAAGGATATATGCATGAAGACTATCTAGAGCTTGTACACACAGATGTATGGGGACCTAGCAAAGACCCCTCAGTTTCAGGTTCAAGGTACTATGTGTCTTTTATTGATGATTATAGTACATGGACTATATTATACTTTATGAAGCACAAGGATGAGGTATTTAATTGTTTTAAGAAATATCTTGCACTAGTTGAAAATCAGACAGGAAGGAATTTGAAGAGGCTAAGGTCATATGGAGGAGGTGAGTACTTCTCCAATGAATTTGAGGACTTCTTGCAAGACAGAGGCATCAAAAGGGAAATAACCACAAGGTACTCTCCTGAACAGAATGGGGTACTAGAAAGAAGAAATAGGTTAATTGTTGAGACAGCTAGATCTATGCTTAATGAGAAGAATTTACCTAACTATCTATGGGCAAAGAGTGTTTCTACTGCAACCTATCTCATAAACAGGTTACCATCAAAGTCACTTGATGGTATGACACCATATGAAGCATGGCATGGTAAGAGACCATCATTGGATCACTGCAAAATTTTTGGATGTGTAGCATATGTACACATTCCTTCACAGGTAAGAGGAAAGCTAGATCCCAAGGTTGGAAAATGTATTTTTATTGGATATGATTTAAATAAAAAAGGTTAGAGGTTTTATAACCCTACCAATAAGAGATTTATGGTAAGCAAAGATGTGATCTTTGATGAGAATGATTCTTGGTATCAGAATGAATGCAGGAAGGTCAAACTACCCTATGATTTGGAAGAAGAATTTCCAAAACTTACAAAGGAGGAACCTACTCAAGATGGAGAGTCAAGTTCAGATGATGAAGATACAATCAACCTTGAAGAGTTCAAGGTATGGAAGTCCAAAGGCAAAATGAAGATGAAGAAGCTTGAGGACATACCAGAATCTTCAACTCAATCAATCAGAAGGTCTCAAAGAGAAAGCAAAAAACCTATCAGATATGGGTATGAGACATCTCTTGTTACTAAACATTCAATTTATCTTGCAAAGGATTTGTCAAATGAAGAACCAGGTTCATATGAAGAAGCAATCACCAAATCAGAATGGAAAGAAGCTATGGATGAAGGGATTGAAGCACTCAAAGAGAGTTAATCATGGGAGTTAGTACCGAAGAAGGACTCCATGAAGGTAATAGGATCCAGATGGATCTATAAATTGAGAAGAAATTCTGATGGCACAATTAACAGGTACAAGGCCAGATTGGTAGCCAAGGGTTTTGCACAAACACAAGGCATTGACTATGAAGAGACATTTTCTCCTGTGGCCAAGATGCCAACAATCAGAGTGTTGGTTAGTGTGGCTGCATCAAAGAATTGGAACATGTACCAATTGGAGGTCAAGAATGCTTTCTTGAATGGATGGATTTTAGAAGAGGTTTATATGTCACAACCTCCTGGCTATGAAGACCCTAAGAAGGTAACTTCTGTTTGCAAATTAAAGAAGGCTTTATATGGATTGAAGCAGGCACCTAGGGCATGGAATTACGAGCTAACTACATACCTCCAAGACCAAGGTTTTGTCATGAGTAAGGCTGACACTTCTCTATTCATTAAGAGAAGTAATTCAGAGGTAATCTATCTTTGTGTTTATGTTGATGACATCATCATTATAGGCAATGATGTCAATGGAATCAGAAGCATCAAAAGCCAGATGATGAAGGAACTCAAGATCAATGATCTTGGATTATTGAAGTATTTTTTCGGACTTGAATTAGTTTAGACTAATTCGGGAATATACATTACTCAGAAGAAGTATGTACAAGATATGTTGAAGGATGTTTCAATTGCAGGATGCTAAAGCAGCAAGCACTCCAATGGAGGTGAACTTAAAGCTAAGTGCCCATGAAGATGATGAAGTCCAAGACATTACAGGTTATCAAAGTATGGTGGGTAGCTTGAAGTATGCTACTCTAACCAGAATTGACATTGCATATGGAGTTAGTGTGCTAAGTCAATTTATGCACAAGCCAAGGATACCTCACTTAGAGGCTACCAAAAGAATCTTGAAGTATCTCAAGGGTACAAAGAACCATGGTTTGTGTTTTCCTTACACTTCAGATATTGATATAAAAGTTTATTCAGATGTATATTGGGCAGGATGCAAGGATGATAGGAGAAGCACTTCAGGATACATTTCTTTTGCAGGTCAAAAACCAATTTCATGGTCTGCAAAGAAGTAACAAACTGTTGCATTGTCTTCTACAGAAGCAGAGTATAGAGGGCCAACCAATGCCACTCAAGAAGCAATTTGGATTAAGCTTTTGTACACAGAATTGGGACTATATACTAGGCCTCCAATTATCTTTGGAGATAATACAAGTTTTCTTCACCTTGCAGCTAATCCTATCTATCATGCCAGAACAAAACACATAGAAGTTCACTATCATTATGTGAGAGAGAAGTTGCTAAGCAAAGATATTCAGCTCACTTATGTGTCAACCTAACATGCAATGTGCAGATTTTCTGACTAAAGCTTTGGATGGGACCAAACTTTGCAGGTTCAAATCTATGATTGGATTGCAGGATATACTTGAAGAATGAGGATGAAGACTTAAGCCAAAATGTTTGGCTTGAGGGGGAGCTGTTGGTGTAAATCAAAAGCCTACACATTTGGCTTGGAAGTTATCATAAAGACTCTACATACATGAAGAACCATAGGAACATATGCTAGTGGTTAATTACCACTTTATCTCATTTCTAAAAGTCAAAATGACTTGGAATCTTTTGTAATCACCTACCAAAGTGAGTCCTGGAAAAAGTAGCCTATTTGATTGAGAGAATATCTCCAAGCTTTTAGGATCTTGATCATAGGAAGCCAAAATTTGAATTTGAATTCAAATTTTTGCACATATCCTATAAAAATGTACTTGGAAAAGTCGTGGGTAGATCACTTCACTCCCCAGCTTCATTCTTCTGTAATTGAGTGTGTGTGAGGAATATACCATAGCCTACACCTCTCTACACCATTAGGCAATGCTATCTGTAGAGGAGGTACTGGGGTATCTACTTTTAACAAAAGTAGAGATTAAAGATTAACACATCCAGTACGTCGCCTACTCAAGGGGAGTTCTCTTTAGGGAAGTATACCCTTTAACATTTCTGTGAGCAGGCAGATAACAAGGATTGCACAGAGTGGTACATACTTTAGAAAATATGAACAACAATTGACCAAGGAAGACCATACACTTCTTGATTTGAATGAGATGATTACAAGGTTGGGCAGTGTGATGCTCAAATGTACAAGCTTAGGGCTAACATGCCACCGAACACGTGAATAACCTCCATGCACAGAGACTTCCCATCATCTTAAGGGGCCAATTACATGCAGATTTAACCGAGAACAATACAAATGGTAAGGAATTTCTCAAGAGAATAGAGCTTAACACCAATACTGACTCACAGAAAAGAAAGAAAATCCGAGGCACTCTCTTACATTACAGTGCTCATAGCCCTCCCTGAGAAGCCTACCCTCTGTATCCACACTACAGAGTAGCTCCTACAATAGGCTTGAAACCACAAGGTGCAAGAGAGGTCTTCTGCACGTATGTACGAACCACTGTATCTCTAAAGATTGTACTAAAAAATGTATCAAAAAGTGTACCCCCAAATAGCACAAATCCCTTGTTTTTATAGGCCCCAATAGGCCAAGAGGCCTTGCTGAATCTTCACGTCTATTGATCACGCGCCAGTGGAATGCCCAAAATTTGGAGGGGTAGGTCAATTACTCCCTTGATTTGAATTAGATCCACAAAAATAGGTATTCGCCGTGAATGGTTGGTGGCAATTCCACTTTCACTTTTAACAACTACCTTTTACCTTTTCACGTGCAAAAATTCACCTCTTCAGGACCTCTCCATGACTAGTCTGAGTCCTTCCTCCACCTTTTTATTAAAGCACTTGCATCATTTTCTAGACAATGTTCCTTGGGAGCTATTTGAAAGTCATTTTTCATCCTGCCTTTAAGAGTAGACATTTCGGCCTTGACTGTTGGGAACTTGAGCATACCAAGAGCATGCTTGAGGTCGGTCATGAGACCTGGTCGGCTCCGATCATGGTTCTTCCTTTCTCTTCAGCGCCTTTTTGCCTCATTATGGCTTCGGGATACTGCAAGAGCCTTCGCTTCAAGGATCTCCTTAGATGTTGCCTTGAGGGCATTCACGAGTTCCCCTTTAGTGCAATCAAGAATGTGTGTAGAAGTACAATCGTATTCCTACCCCCCATGAATATCTCAGAAGTGTATTCATCCATGGCTCTCTTACTATCGGCCACATATGGGACATACTTGATGACTACCACATGATCAGGATGCTCTCCTGGTTTGTATAGGATCACATTGCTAGCTACCATATCATCAACCACATTGTTCTTTGATATCTCTTTGGATCTGAAGGTTTGCGGAGCAGACAAGTTCAAACCATCATTGTTACCCAGGTGGTTATAGCTGACAATGGAAGTTGGCTTGATTCCAGCTCCAACAAGGAAGTCCACTAAAACAGACTTCATCTTTGTTTGGCCACTCTTAAAGTCATCTCCACCGATCAATGAGTTTTGGGAAATTGTGTAGTCAATAACTCCTGGAACAAAGGTATTCTGAGGGCTACCATTTATGAATGAAACCTTCTCATGAATACATGCTAAAGCATAGATTGTGGATGGAGAAATCTCCGACTCTCCCTTCTCCAGAGACTTGAACAAGTTCTCTTTAGTATCATTCAGCCCAGTAACTATATCACTGTAACGCTCAGTTTCGCTTTCCAGAGGACCACTACCCTATCTACCTTGTTCTTGCTCTTGAATTCCCTGATGTTAGCAATAATCTTTGCCATCTGCTCTTTCTTGGTCCCCTTCACCAGGTTATTAGCACGCTCTCCTTGATTAGCAGCGATAAATTAAGGGTCATAAATTCTAGGGAGAGGAAACATCTGCTCCATAGAGGGTCGAAGCTGGTTCTGTAGGTCGATGTCCAAAACCTTCGCCCGTGACATGGCGTCTGCCAGATTCGCACCATTAATGTCCCATCCTCCAAAGGCGTTTGTGTTGTATGTATGTGTGTGTGTGCGTGTATGGGTGGGTGTATGTGGGAGTGTGTGTGTGTGGGTGTGTGGGTGTGCGGGTGTGTGAGTGTGTCTGTGTGTTTGTGCATGTGGGTGGGTGTGTGTTTGTGTATGTGGGTGGGTGTGTGTTTGTGTAAGTGGGTGGGTGTGAGGGAGGGGGCGGGGGTGGTTTGAGGGGGAGGGGGCGGGAATGGGCTGCGGGGGTGGTGTGAGGGGGTGGGGGTGGTGCGAGGGAGCGGGTGGCGGGGGGAGAGAGTGGGTGTGGACAGAGGGAGTGGGTGGAGGGGGGGAGAGAGGGTGGCGGGGGGGAGAGAGCGGGGGTGGGCAGAGGGAGTGGGTGGTGGGGAGGAGAGAGCGGGGGTGGGCAGAGGCAGTGGCTGGCGGGGGGGAGAGAGCGGGGGTGGGCAGAGGGAGTGGGTGGCGGAGAGGAGAGAGCGGGGGTGGGCGGAGGCAGTGGGTGGCGGGGGGAGAGAGCGGGGATGGGCAGAGGGGAGCTACATGGGGGAGGCTATGGGGAATTAGGCGGGGGAGGGGGAGGGGAGTTGCATGGGGGCTGCGGGGAATTAGGCGAGGGAGGGGGATGGGAGCTGTGCGGGGGGGGGGCTGCGGGGAATTAGGCGGGGGAGAGAGAGAGAGAGAGAGAGAGAGAGAGAGAGAGAGAGAGAGAGAGAGAGAGAGAGAGAGAGAGAGAGAGAGAGAGAGAGAGAGAGAGAGAGAAAGAAAAAGGGAGAAAAGGGGGGGTCACACGCGGGGAGAGAGAGAGAGAGAGAGAGAGAGAGAGAGAGAGAGAGAGAGAGAGAGAGAGAGAGAGAGAGAGAGAGAGAGAGAGAGAGAGAGAGAAAGTGAGAAAAAGGGGGGGGTCACACGCGGGGGTCACACGCGGGGGTCACACGCGGGGGGAGATGGAGGGGGTTGGCAGGGATGAGTGGTAGGGGGAGATGGAGGGGGTTGGCGGGGGTGAGTGGTGGGGGGAGATGGAGGGGGTTGGCGGGGGTGAGTGGTGGGGGGAGATGGAGGGGGTTGGCAGGGGTGAGTAGTGGGGGGAGATGGAGGGGGTTGGCGGGGGTGAGTGGTGGGGGGAGATGGAGGGGGTTGGCAGGGGTGAGTGGTGGAGGGAGATGGAGGGGGTTGGCGGGGCTAAGTGGTAGGGGGAGATGGAGGGGCTTGGCGGGGGTGAGTGGTGGGGGGAGATGGAGGGGGTTGGCGGGGGTGAGTGGTGGGGGGAGATGGAGAGGGTTGGCGGGGGTGAGTGGTGGGGGGAGATGGAGGGGGTTGGCGGGGGTGAGTGGTGGGGGGAGATGGAGGGGGTTGGCACTGGTGAGTGGTGGGGGAAGATGGAGGGGGTTGGGGGGGGTGAGTGGTGGGGGGAGATGGAGGGGGTTGGTGGAGGGAGATGGAGGGGGTTGGCGGGGGTGAGTGGTGGGGGGAGATGGAGGGGGTTGGCAGGGTGAGTGGCGGGGGAAGATGGAGGAGGGAGAGAGAGAGATAGAGAGAGAGAGTGAAGGACCAAGAGAGAGAGAGAGAGGAAAGAGAGAGAGAGAGAGGGAGAAACAAAGAAAGAAAGAGAGATAAAACAAATCAACTAAGGTGGCAATAAAAGTGAAAGCAACAATTGCCCGAAACACAAATATGTCCGCGAAATGGAATGGAACATTCCCTGAAGCTGCAGCCTAAAGCATCTGAGAGCTCTCCTCTCAATCTCTTTCTCTTCTATCTTCTCTGGACTTCATGCTCAGAATGCCAGTGAGTTCTGACCTCTGTGCTTGGGGCCCACTGCTTACATGCCACAAAGAGAGAAAGGAAAAAGAGAAGGGGTACTACAGACCCCCACATCAAGCTTTTGCACCGTCCCTAGTGCAATTTCTCCCTTATTTTACTTATTTCAATGAGATCTAGTTATTCTGCAATTACTGAAAAGAAACATGGTATGTACAAGGGGTGGAATGCTTCCATTTTGACCTAATTTAGATACTTCTTCACCCTGGAGATGTTGACTAGGGGAATCCTTTTACCCTGCAGATCTTCCAGATGCACTGCACCATGTGGCAATACCTTGATTACCTTATAAGGTCCTATGCACTTGGGTGCCAATTTAGTTTGAATTGGTGGAACCTGATGCACTAAAACCATAGACCCTTCCTGAACTTCATTGGATCTCAGATACCTGTCATGCAATCTCTTGCGCTCTTCTTGTGTCACCAGAAGTTTCTGCATTGCCCCTTCTCTGTACTCTTCTAATGCCACCAATCTCTGAATGGGGGATTCAATTCCAATGGTTTTGATTCCTATTTCTTTTCTGATGATAAACTCAAATGGTGCCAATGCCTCCTTCCCATAAACTAAGCGAAATGGAGTCTCGCCTGTGGTTCCCCTCTTCGTGGTTCTGAAAGCCCAAATTGCACCAATTAGTGCTAGTGGCCAAGAGCTTTGATGATCAAAATATAATTTGCGAAGTAGTCCAATCAAAATCTTATTGGAACTCTCTGCTTGGCCATTTGCCTTTGGGTAATAGGCACACGATTTTTTATGGAAGATTTTGTACCTGTCAAATATAAACTGGAGCAATTGATTTACAAAATGTGTGCCCCTATCACTAGTAATTTCCAGTGGGCAACCAAATCTTGAGAAAATACGTTTATACATAAATTTAGCTACTGTCAGAGCCATGCAGTCCACAGTAGCTTTAGCCTCTATCCATTTAGTGGCATAACATGTGGCCATCAAAATATACTTTTTACCTCCTGGTTGACCAGTTGGGTAAATTGGCCCAATGAAATCCAGACCCCATCGTTCAAATGGGAGCCATCCTGTAGATATGACCAATGGTTGGAAATTCAATCTGGTTGGCGCGGGAGCACACCTCTGACAGATGTGGCATTCTTTAGCAAACTTGATTGAATCTTTGAAAATATGAGGCCACCATAAACCCTTGTGGATGATTCTATGAGCCAATTCTTCCCCCTTTACGTGTCCTTCACTGTGTGCTACCTCTAGCAAAAGATTTACCTCCTCTGGATAGACACACCTTCTCAAGATATCATCCTGATAGTATTTATATAAATTTGCATTTATAAGAGAATAGGCTTTGGTTTTCAAAAGTAATCTTCTTTTTTCTACAGGTGTCAAGTGTTCTGGAATCTTTCCAGTAGTGAGAACCTGAAGAATTTCATCATACCAACCTGTCCGAATTGCTACTAGAAAAAGATTGCTATCCACTAGTTCATCATTGATACCTGTTGCCTTTTCGCTCATTGCAGTCCTAGACACTTGATTTGCCATGTAATGCTCTTTTCCTGGCTTAATATAAATATCAAAATTAAATTCTTGAAATAGGAGTAACCATCTCCAAATCCTTCCAGCTACTCTAGGCTTGTTTATCAAATACTTCAAGGGCTGATGATCAGAGATAACAATGAAATGTACACCAAGGAGATAATGTCTAAACTTCTGAAGAGCAAATACGATAGCCAAACCTTCTCTTTCCGTTGTACTATAATTCCTTTCAGCTTGGTTGAGTAATCTGCTGGCATAAGAGATAGGTCTATCCACTTTGTGAGATGATGGTTGAGCTAAAACTGCACCAACAACATGAAGACTAGCATCTGTATGCACATGAAATTCCAATGACCAATTAGGAACACTTAAAAGTGGAGCAGTACATAGCCTCATTTTTAATTCACAAAATGCTTTCTGAGCCTCAGCACTCCATGTGAAAGGGATCTTTTTACTGGTAAGCCTTGACAAGGGCTTAGCAATTTCTGAATACATCCTAATGAATCTTATGTGATACCCTGCATGGCCCAAGAAACTTTGCACTTCCTTTGGGCTTTGTGGAATTGGCATGGAAAGAATAGCTGTAACCTTTGCAGGGTCAACAGTTATACCTTCAGCAGATACTATGTGACCAAGAAGAGTACCCTTAGTGACCAAAAAGTGACATTTATCAGGATTCAATTTCAAACCCGTTTTGAGATATTGCTCAAAAATTTCTTTTAGATTTTCCAAATGATCATGGAAATCTTGAACTGCCGCCCTTCTATCTGTACCTGAGAATACTGAAAAGTCATGCATAAATATGCGGAGAAAGGTTGTTAACCATTTGCCCAATATCAGATACATCGTTCTATTAAATGAAGCTGGCGCATTCTTCAAACCAAAAGCCATACGAGTATAGACATAAGTGCCCTAGGGAGTAACAAAGGCTGTTTTGTCCCTATCATCAGGGTGAATTACTATCTGGTTGTAGCCACTAAAACCATCCAAGAAACTATACAAAGTGTGACCAGCTACTTCCTCAAGCACTTGCTCTATGAAGGGCTGAGGAAATCCATCTTGAATAGTCACTTTATTCAAAGCACGAAAATCAACACATACTCTTATTTTTCCACTATTTTTCTTGGGCACAATAACCATAGAAGAAAGCCACCTGGAATGTTCTACTAGAACAATTATACCCGCTTCTTCTAGTTTTGTAATCTCTGCTTTTACCGCCTCTGCATACTTCGGATTGAGTCGATATGGCCTACTTCTTACAGGTGCGGCTCCCTCAACTAAGGGTATCCGATGTAACCCAAGCTCTTCTAGTATCCTTGTTAGATCTTTGTAGGACCATGCGAAGACACTTTTATAAGTAAAAAGCAAAGAAGTTACCTTCTGTAGCAAGGGAGGATAATGCCACAACCAGGATGCCAAATGGACCATTTGAGGGTTCTCTTCATCCCCTAAATTTACTTCTTGAACCAATGTTTCAGGACTGGTCTTGCTTGAGAAATCATCTCCACTATATGCAGGAGTGGATTTTAATTTATATTCTGCAACATGTTCTTTCATCCATCCTTGAGGTATATCTGCAAAAGGAAGATCTTCTCTGCTCTTAGGTTCATAATCTTCCCTCTCTGATACTTTTATATTGGTTGCCTCCTCAAAGCTTGTATTTTCCTTCAATTGCTCATTCTCCAACACCTTTTGGTCTTCATTGCCCTTTTCTATAATTTCCTTATCTGCAACTTCTTCCTCAATTTCATTGATCTGCACTGTGCAACACTCTGCACTTCCCATCATCCAATTTAACAATGTATCATCTTCTTGGGGTAGAGAGGGCATTACCTGAGTATCCACAGTATATCCAGTGGTTTTTCCTGAATCAAATCCTTCTTCCAAGTGTAGTTGCAGTTGGCTATTGGTGCTTGTTGAAATCCATAGTTTATTTTTCCCCCAATCTTGCAAAGCTTTTGCTTGTCTCAGCCAAGGTCTCCCCAAGAGCAAAGGATAGGAAGTCTCCTGTGGAAGTGCAATAACAACAAAATCCAACACAAAGTGGCAACCCTGTACTATCATCCGTACCTTTTCAATAATGCCAAGAGGCGCAACCCGATGTTGATCTGCTAGTGTAACTATAAATGGTGCCATTTTGGTGGGGTTCAAATTTAGCTTCTTCATTGTAAAATCTGGCATCAAATTGATACCAGAGCCTCCATCTATGATCAGACCTGTAAGAGCTTCATCCTTTATACAAACTGATAATCTTGAACTTTGGTAGTCTGCTAAGGGTGCAGGGGGAAAATCAACCATGAATCAATCTATACTAGGTGATTGGACTAAGTGAGCAGAGTGTATAATCTTCAGTAAGTCACTTCTTATTTTTGAATCCATCCTTATAAGTTCATATACACTAACCTTGTGATGAATACCTTTCAAGATCTGTTCAATGTTTACCTCTTGAGTGTTTTCTTGCAGTCTTGTTGATTGGTCCCTCATAGTAGTAGCCACCTTTTTATAAGCTCCTTCAATTTCTACTTGGTCCTTCCATCCAGACTTCTTTTCCTCCTCTTTATCCTGAAATCCTTGTTGTTCATCTCTATGGGTTGCAGCTGCTTGCCTAGCTCTGGTCATCATGGGCATTACAGAGGATGAAACGGCATGAGACTGAGTGGTTTTTCCTTCTTCATGTGGAGAGACCGCAATCATGTGGATTGGAGCAGGACGACCTCTTGGGCTATCTTTGGTATAATGTTCTTTGGCCTCTGGACAATGTTGACAGGGAGGTGCATCTTCTGGAAGAGAACACCTATTTTGCATGTGGCCATACTCACCACAACGATAGCACATCAAAGGTCTATTATATCTAGGCTTTGCATGCCTATTCTCCTCTCTATTAGATGTATTTGAAGTACTAGCATAATATGAATCCAAATTTTGAGGGTTACCTCTCTGCTGTGTACCCTTGAGGTAGTAGCAATCCCTTGCTTCATGACCATCTTTTCCACAAAATTGATAGCTTACCTTAATAGGGCAATAAGCATTGGAATGTCCATTGTTATTACAGATTCTACACCAAATTTGTCTCCTTATATCCTGAGTGGTCTTCAAGTCTTCTAACTCTCGGCGAAGTTGGGCTACTTCATCATCAGTGTGATGCAGTGGTGGCAAGACCTTCTCTTCTTGTTGATTTTGTTGCATCTTCAATGCTTCCAATTCCCTCCTCAGTTGCTCAATAGGATCCAGATCTGCAGCATACTTTGGTTGTGTATCCCCTTCAAAATGTTGCCTTGCTTCTTCAATGCGTGATGCAGCTGCAACAAAATCATTGAGGGTAGCATCCAATCTAAGAGACTCACGAAGCTTCTGTTGAGATGACCTGGGCAGAGCCTTCTCAATCCACTTTTTAACCAAGAAATCACTTCGAGCATGTGGTAGTCGTGCAACAAGTACTTTTGTTCTAGTGTGAAGTTCATGAAAGGATTCACTTGGCCTTAGCTTCAGGTTCTCTAGCTAGTCTAGAGCTCTTTCCGAGGAATCACTTGGTCGGAATGTCTATGAGAATGCCGCCTTCAGAGCCTCCCATGTAGTGAAATGGCCATCTGCATATTGACTATACCATTTATCTGCAAGACCCTCCAATGTGGATGGAAAAAGTGCCAACATTGCATCCTCTCTATTCTGCAGACCTCGTCCACGGCATAAAGAGATAAATCTCCTCACATGATCATCAATATCCTCATAAGCTTGTCCCTTGAAGGTAGGAAATTTGATGTTTAATCTGGAGAGTAAATGAGAGAGATCCTCCATTTGTACTGGTGTTTTTTCGGACGTATCTGAGGAGAACTCTAGAGTTCTCCTATACCCCTCTTTTGACAATGGTGTCGCACCCAAATCAATAGATAAATTTAGGGAGGGTAGAGGGGAAGTAGACTCACTAGCCGTGGTTATTGTTAACTTGTTAAGGCTCCTTCGAACACGAAGAGATTCCTTATCTGCTCATGTATGGGTCATGTACCTATTCGCAATTGCAATAGGGCAAAACACCTCTCACAGAAATGCAAAGGTCCCACCGGGCGTGCCAAACTGTAGAGAAGGTACTAGGGTATCTACTTTTAACAAAAGTAGAGATTAAAGATTAACACATCCAGTACGTCGCCTACTCAAGGGGAGTTCTCTTTAGGAAAGTATACCCTTTAACATTTCTGTGAGCAGGCAGATAACAAGGATTGCACAGAGTGGTACATACTTCAGAAAATATGAACAACAATTGACCAAGGAAGACCATACACTTCTTGATTTGAATCAGATGATTACAAGGTTGGGCAGTGTGATGCTCAAATGTACAAGCTTAGGGCTAACATGCCACCAAACACGTGAATAACCTCCATGCACAGAGACTTCCCATCATCTTAAGGGGCCAATTACATGCAGATTTAACCCAGAACAATACAAATGGTAAGGAATTGCTCAAGAGAATAGAGCTTAACACCAATACTGACTCACAGAAAAGAAAGAAAATCCAAGGCACTCTCTTACACTACAGTGCTCATAGCCCTCCCTGAGAAGCCTACCCTCTGTATCCACACTACAGAGTAGCTCCTACAATAGGCTTGAAACCACAAACTGCAAGAGAGGTCTTCTGCACGTATGTACGAACCACTGTATCTCTAAAGATTGTACTAAAAAATGTACCAAAAAGTGTACCCCCAAATGGCCCAAACCCCTTGTTTTTATAGGCCCCAATAGGCCAAGAGGCCTTGCCAAATCTGCACGTCCATTGATCACGCACCGGTGGAATGCCCAGAATTTGGAGGGGTAGGTCAATTACTCCCTTGATTTGAATTAGATCCACAAAAAAAGGTAGTCGCCGTGAATGGTTGGTGGCAATTCCACTTTCACTTTTAACAACTACCTTTTACCTTTTCACCTGCAAAAATTCACCTTTTCCGGACCTCTCCATGACTAGTCTGAGTCCTTCCTCCACCTTTTTATTAAAGCACTTGCATCATTTTCTGGACAATCTTTCTTGGGAGATATTTTAAAGTCATTTTTCATCCTGCCTTTAAGAGTAGACATTTCGACCTTGACTATTGGGAACTTGAGCATACCAAGAGCATGCTTGAGGTCGGTCATGAGACCTGGTCGGCTCCGATCATGGTTCTTCCTTTCTCCTCAGCGCCTTTTTGCCTCATTATGGCTTTGGGATACTGCAAGAGCCTTCGCTTCAAGGATCTCCTTAGATGTTGCCTTGAGGGCGTTCATGAGTTCCCCTTTAGTGCAATCAAGAATGTGTGTAGAAGTACAATCGTATTCCTACCCCCCATGAATATCTCAGAAGTGTATTCATCCATGGCTCTCTTACTATCGGCCACATATGGGACATACTTCATGACTACCACATGATCAAGATGCTCTCCTGGTTTGTATAGGATCGCATTGCTAGCTACCATATCATCAACCACATTGCTCTTTGATATCTCTTTGGATCTGAAGGTTTGCGGAGCAGACAAGTTCAAACCATCATTGTTACCCAGGTGGTTATAGCTGACAATGGAAGTTGGCTTGATTCCAGCTCCAACAAGGAAGTCCACTAAAACAGACTTCATCTTTTTTTGGCCACTCTTAAAGTCATCTCCACCGATCAATGAGTTTTGGGAAATTGCGTAGTCAATAACTCCTGGAACAAAGGTATTCTGCGCGCTACCATTTATGAATGAAACCTTCTCATGAATACATGCTAAAGCATAGATTATGGATGGAGAAATCTCCGACTCTCCCTTCTCCAAAGACTTGAACAAGTTCTCTTTAGTATCATTCAGCCCAGTAACTATATCACTGTAACGCTCAGTGTTCGCTTTCCAGAGGACCACTACCCTATCTACCTTGTTCTTGCTCTTGAATTCCCTGATGTCAGCAATAATCTTGGCCATCTGCTCTTTCTTGGTCCCCTTCACCAGGTTATTAGCACGCTCTCCTTGATTAGCAGCGATAAATTAAGGGTCATAAATTCCAGGGAGAGGAAACATCTGCTCCATAGAGGGTCGAAGCTGGTTCTGTAGGTCGATGTCCAAAACCTTCGCCCGTGACATGGCGTCTGCCAGACTCGCACCATTAATGTCCCATCCTCCAAAGGCATTATTGTTGTATGTATGTGTGTGTGTGGGCGTGCATGTGTGCATGCGTGTGTGGGTGGGTGTATGTGGGAGTGTGTGTGTGTGTGGGTGTGTGGGTGTGTGGGTGTGTGAGTGTGTCTGTGTGTTTGTGCATGTGGGTGGGTGTGCGTTTGTGTATGTGGGTGGGTGTGTGTTTGTGTAAGTGGGTGGGTGTGAGGGAGGGGGCGGGGGTGGTGTGAGGGGGAGGGGGCGGGAATGGGTTACGGGGGTGGTGTGATGGGGTGGGGGTGGTGCGAGGGAGTGGGTGGCGGGGGGAGAGAGTGGGGGTGGGCAGAGGGAGTGGGTGGCGGGGGGGAGAGAGGGTGGCGGGGGGGGAGAGAGCGGGGGTGGGAAGAGGGAGTGGGTGGCGGGGAGGAGAGAGTGGGGGTGGGCAGAGGCAGTGGGTGGCGGGGGGGAGAGAGCGGGGGTGGGCAGAGGGAGTGGGTGGCGGGGAGGAGAGAGCGGGGGTGGGCAGAGGCAGTGGGTGGCGGGGGGAGAGATCCGGGATGGGCAGAGGGGAGCTACGCGGGGGAGGCTGCGGGGAATTAGGCGGGGGAGGGGGAGGGGAGTTGCGCGGGGGCTGCGGGGAATTAGGCGAGGGAGGGGGAGGGGAGCTGCGCGGGGGGGGGGGGGGGCTATGGGGAATTAGGCGGGGGAGAGAGAGAGAGAGAGAGAGAGAGAGAGAGAGAGAGAGAGAGAGAGAGAGAGAGAGAGAGAGAGAGAGAGAGAGAGAGAGAGAGAGAGAGAGAGAGAGATAGAGAGAGAGAGAGAAAAAAAAAGAAAAAGGGAGAAAAGGGGGGGTCACACGCGGAGAGAGAGAGAGAGAGAGAGAGAGAGTGTGAGAGAGAGAGAGAGAGAGAGAGAGAGAGAGAGAGAGAGAGAGAGAGAGAGAGAGAGAGAGAGAGAAAGAAAAAGGGAGAAAAAGGGGGGGATCACACGCGGGGGTCACACGCGGGGGGAGATGGAGGGGGTTGGCGGGGGTGAGTGGTGGGGGGAGATGGAGGGGGTTGGCGGGGGTGAGTGGTGGGGGGAGATGGAGGGGGTTGGCGGGGGTGAGTGGTGGGGGGAGATGGAGGGGGTTGGCGGGGGTGAGTGGTGGAGGGAGATGGAGGGGGTTGGCGGGGGTGAGTGGTGGGGGGAGATGGAGGGGGTTGGCGGGGGTGAGTGGTGGGGGGAGATGGAGGGGGTTGGCAGGGGTGAGTGGTGGGGGGAGATGGAGGGGGTTGGCGGGGGTGAGTGGTGGGGGGAGATGGAGGGGGTTGGCGGGGGTGAGTGGTGGGGGGAGATGGAGGGGGTTGGCGCTGGTGAGTGGTGGGGGAAGATGGAGGGGGTTGGGGGGGTGAGTGGTGGGGGGAGATGGAGGGTGTTGGTGGAGGGAGATGGAGGGGGTTGGCGGGGGTGAGTGGTGGGGGGAGATGGAGGGGGTTAGCGGGGTGAGTGGCGGGGGAAGATGGAGGAGGGAGAGAGAGAGATAGAGAGAGAGAGTGAAGGATCGAGAGAGAGAGAGAGGAAAGAGAGAGAGAGAGGGAGAAACAAAGAAAGAAAGAGAGATAAAACAAATCAACTAAGGTGGCAATAAAAGTGAAAGCAACAATTGCCCAGAACACAAATATGTCCGTGAAATGGAATGGAACATTCCCTGAAGCTGCAGCCCAAAGCATCTGAGAGCTCTCCTCTCAATCTCTTTCTCTTCTATCTTCTCTGGACTTCATGCTCAGAATGCCAGTGAGTTCTGACCTCTGTGCTTGGGGCCCACTGCTTACATGCCACAAAGAGAGAAAGGAAAAAGAGAAGGGGTACTACACTATCTATGCCAATGGGATTGTAAACAAGTGTTAACTAATAGATACATTTATATCATTCATCTCTATGTTCTCTACTAGTCTCCTCAAAAGTCTGTCAACTTGTCAAGGGCATATCTCGGTCCATACTACTCCAAATTCCGTGATTCAAAGCTTGTTGGATTCAGCTTAAAGTCTTCTACATGTGATTAAAAAGTGAAGATATTCCATTCAGCGTATTGAGAGAAATCATCGTCGAGGTGCTCACTGGTCTATTTTTGTTAGAGTCCTAAAAAGTCGGGGGTATAGCTAAGTTTGCTAAATTAATTTCTCTGAGTATCGTTTGTCATTTTACATCCTTCCACTTGAAAATGGTAGCTTACTAAGTTAATTGAATACCCCTAGAAGGAATTTTATCAATTGCTACTGTGCTGGTCACACTGAGCAAAACATTCAACAGATGTCAAGACCAAAATAGAAGGTTTTCTTGAGTTTGTGACTTCGAAAGTTATCTGTTTTGATTCAATAATTGCACAAATCATTTCCAAAGGACATAGGCCATTTCTTGGTGTCATAGGAAAGCTAACGAAGTCTACTAACCAATTCTAAAGCAAAAGAGGGCTGGTACAAAGCAGGTTTAGAAGTACCTACTCAGTTTCTTGGATCATCCATCCATCTTTCCCAACACAAGGAATATGGGTGTATAGCGACGGTTAAGGCGATAGAATTCCGTCGCTATAGAATTGCAACATGCATCCTATGAGCATCACGCCTGGACCGTCGATTAAACGACGAACCAAACATCATTTTTTGTGACTTGTGGCGCGACGGGGTATGCGATGCTCCCATGCATCGTCGCTAACACGACAGCTTTAAATAGCATCGCATAAGCGATGCTTTGCTACGTCGCATAAGCAACGTTTTTTGGCGTCACATAAGCGACGCTGAAAACATGTCCCTTATGTGATGCCAACTTGACGCGTAGCATCGCTTACACAACGATCTGTTGACAGAAAAAAATTAAAACATTGGAGGCTCTTCGATCGGTATTTTCACACATCTGATCGAAGAGCTCTCCAACGTTCGCAATTGCACTATGCTTACAAGGTGAAGCAAGTATATGCAGAATTGTTGTTTTGCCTACACTCTCTCTTATTGTCTCCCTCTGTCTTTGTTTCTCTCTTTCTACATCTTTCTCTCTTTGAACTCTCTCTCTCTCTCCCTCTCTCTCTCTCTCTCTTCTTTCTCTTTATTGCAGGTTATTCAAGAAGGTCACCAAGCAAAAAGTATGGCTAACTATTGTAAGTACAATTTCTATTCTATGTATATCATTTGAATTGTGTTATTTTCATTAGATAGCATACTCACACTTATTGATATGCACTTATACACTTATACATGATGAAGATGCACTTTCCCACATATACACATATACACATGCACATACACACACATATATATACATAGATACATGTGCACATACACTTAGACATACACACATATACACATGCATATGCACAGAAATTTCTACAACCACATAAAAAGACTTACATGCATGCATTATTGCATATATATATATATATATATATATATATATATATATATATATATATATATATATATATATATATATATACACACACACATTAACATATACGCAAATACATGTATATGCACATCCACATGCATGCACATTCACACGCATGCACATGGATGCATATGGAAATGCATCCACATACACATGCATGTGGAATACATATACACATGCATATACATACATTATACACATATATATGCACATACGTACACACACATATACACATGCACACACACATGCACATACCTACATATACACATATACATGCACATACACACATATACACATAGAGTTACACATATACATGCACATACATATACACACATATACACATGCACATGCACATACTCATACACACATATACACTTACACATGCACATGCACATACTCATACACACATATACACTTACACATGCACATGCACATACATACATATACACACACATACACATGCACATACATACATATACACACACATACATATACACTTAGGTACACACATATGAATGAATTATATAATTAAAGTATTAAAACACATATACACATGCACACACACATGCACATACCTACACATACACATATACATGCATATACACACATATACACATAGAGTTATACATATACATGCACATACATATACACACACATACACATGCACATGCACATACTCATACACACATATACACTTACACATGCACATGCACATACATAGATATACACACACATACACATGCACATACATACATATACACACAATACATATACACTTAGGTACACACATATGAATGAATTATATAATTAAAGTATTAAAACACATATACACATACACACACACATGCACATACCTACATATACACATATACATGCTTATACACACATATACACATAGAGTTACACATATACATGCACATACATATACACACACATACACATGCACATGCACATACTCATACACACATATACACTTACACATGCACATGCACATACATACATATACACACACGTACATATGCACATACATACATATACACTTAGGTACACACATATGAATGAATTATATAATTAAAGTAATAAAACACATGCTTAATATGAACAATAATAACAATCAATAGAACAAAACTCTTCATTACTTAATACCATACAAACAATTCAAAACATCACTGAAATGAAAGACATATAGATAATATATATATATATATATATATATATATATATATATATATATATATATATATATATATATCAATGTAAATACATATAATCCATTGTCATAATCAACTAAAATCCTAATCATCATCATCATGATCATCATCATCAGCAATATTAGGATCATCCTGATCTTCCTCATCCTCATCGTCATGATCACCCTGTGACGATCACGATCGTCCCTTCTGTGTCTGTCTCTCCACCTCATCCATATTTGTCTTTCCATAATACTCCTGTATTACATATAACAAACATTAATAAATAAAACAATTAAACCATTCATAAAAATAAAATAATTACATAAAATTTAATAATACTCACAAAGGCATGAGGATGATCTTGCATATACTCGCTCAAACGCCGATATTCAAAATGTGTAGCATACTCGATCTCATGTTTTGTAGGATGTCGGCCATAACCCTTCTGCTGCATTGAAACAAATAAAAAAGATTAGTTGCTTGCATTTTAACTAAAATAAAATATATACTTACAATAACACATATACTCACAATGTATGCATGTGTGTGTATGTATGTGCGTGTATGTGTGTGTATGTGTGTATGCATGTGTATGTGTGTGTATGCATCATCATGTGTGTATGTTTCTATGTGTGTATGTGTGTGTGTATATGTGTGTATGTATGTGTGTGTGTCTATGTGTATGTGTGTGCATCTATGAGTGCGTATGTGTTTATGTGTGTTTATGTGTGTGTATGTGTCTATGTGTGTGTATGTGTCTATGTGTGTATGTGTGTGCATGTATGTATGCATATGTGTGTGTATGTGTGTGTATGCATTATGTATGCATATGTGTGTGTATGCATTATGTATGTGTATGTATGCATGTATGTATGTATGTATGCATATGCATATGCATTATGTATGTATATGTATGCATGTATGTGTATGTGTGAGTATGTCTCTCTATGTGTGTGTGTATGCATATATGTGTGTGTATGTGTGTATGTGTGTGTGTATATGTGTCTGTATGTGTGCATGCATGTGTATGTGTGTGTATGCATCATTATGTGTGTATGTGTCTATGTGTGTATGTGTGTGTGTGTATATGTGTGTGTGTGTCTATGTGTATGTGTGTGTGTCTATGAGTGTGTATGTGTTTATCTGTATGTATGGATCTATGTGTCTGTATGTGTCTATGTTTGTATGTGTATGCATGTATGTATGCATATGTGTGTGTATGCATGTGTATGTGTGTGTATGGATCATTATGTGTGTATGTGTCTATGTGTATATGTTTGTGTGTGTGTGTATGTGTATGTGTCTATGTGTATGTGTCGCTATGCGTCTATGAGTGTGTATGTGTTTATGTGTGTGTATGTGTCTATGTGTGTGTATGTGTCTATGTGTGTATGTGTATGCATGTATGTATGCATATGTGTGTATGTGTCTGTATGCATATGTGTGTATGCATTATGTATGTGTATGTAAGCATGTGCATTATGTATGCATGTAAGTATGTATGTATGCATATACATATGCATTACGTATGCATATGTATGCATGTATGTGTATGTGTGTGTATGTTTATCTATGTGTGTGTATGTGTGTATGTGTGTGTATATGTGTCTGTATGTGTGTATGCATGTGTATGTGTGTGTATGCATCATTATGTGTGTATGTGTGTATGTGTGTGTATATGTGTGTGTATGTGTGTGTGTGTCTATGTGTATGTGTGTGTATCTATGAGTGTGTATGTGTTTATGTGTGTGTATGTGTCTATGTGTGCATGTATCTATGTGTGTGTATGTATCTATGCATGTGCATTATGTATGCATGTAAGTATGTATGTATGCATGTATGTTCATATGTGTGTATGTCTCTCTATGTTTGTGTGTATGCATATATGTGTGTGTATGTGTGTATGTGAGTGTATATGTGTCTGTTTGTGTGTATGCATGTGTATGTGTGTGTATGCATCATTATGTGTGTATGTGTCTATGTGTGTATGTGTGTGTGTATATGTGTGTGTATGTGTGTGTGTGTCTATGTGTATGTGTGTGTATCTATGAATGTGTATGTGTTTATGTGTGTGTATGTGTCTATGTGTGTGTATGTGTCTATGTGTGTATGTGTATGCATGTATGTATGCATATGTATGTGTATGCATGTGTATGTGTGTGTATGCATCATTATGTGTGTATGTGTCTATGTGTGTATGTGTTTGTGTATATGTGTGCGTTTATGTGTGTGTGTCTATGTTTATGTGTCACTACGCGTCTATGAGTGTGTATGTGTTTATGTGTGTGTATGTGTCTATGTGTGTGTATGTGTCTATGTGTGTGTGTATGCATGTATGTATGCATAGGTGTGTGTATGCATTATGTATGCATATGTGTGTGTATGCATGTAAGTATGTATGTATGCATATGCATATGCATTAAGTATGCATATGTATGCATGTATGTGTATGTGTGTGTATGTCTCTATGTGTGTGTATGCATATATGTGTGTGTATGTGTGTATGTGTGTATGTGTGTGTATGTGTGTATGCATGTGTATGAGCTTGAGTGTCAACATACATACACACATACATACATACATACATCCATACATACATACATACATACATACATACATACATTGATTGATAGATAGATAGATAGGTAGATAGATAGGTAGATAGATAGATAGATAGATAGATAGATAGATAGATAGATAGATAGATAGATAGATAGATAGATGGATGGATCGCTATATGAATAGATCGATACATAAATACATAAATCAATAAATGGAGGAATGAATGGGAAGATATATATTAGACAAAAAAAAAGATAAATACTATTATAGATAGCTAAGTGGATGGATAAGTAAATAGAAAGTATTGTTAATCTCGAACTGAACCTATGCAACTATTATGAATGTAAGATTCAAAGAATCAAATATTCATAATAGCTCATATACACTTCTTATCCTATGTATGATTCTCATTAGATAAATGTATATAATTATTTTAAAAGCAAGTGTTATACTTATATCGAATAATTCAATGTTATATGGATTTTAATGTCTTAAGGATTTTAATGTGATTGTGTTTTTATTTAGCAGGTAAGGAATCATGATGGCATGAAATCGTATAGACTTGTTCACATATATTTCAAGATAGTTAAAATATAGTATTTTAGATATTACTATAAAAATAATAGATTGCTTAGTCTGTGTGTATGTTTTCAATATCAATTTGAAAAAGAGTCACCACTTGGCAATCATTGGACTCTCTACACCTCAACATCCTCCTTTGGGGGAACTCTCACATGTTGGAGGTTCTTTTTGATGGCGTGCATGAGGCGAAATATTGATGGTCATGAGAAGGATATCTCGGACCAAGTCAAGCTCCTCCTAGATCTCTTGGAGTTCAAAAACAAGGCTGGATTCTCTTAGTCCAACCTCTAGTCTGGAGTTCAGTTGAGGAAAGCTAGACACGATAAAAGCTATATTATGTAGAATATCATCAATAAATGGGTCCCCCTTCCCCCTCCAAATGTGTGGAGCTTCAGGTGAGTCATCAATCTCAAGAACCCCCCTCGAATTAATGTCAATTGATCAACCTTCACTTTTTCATTGGTGCAACAAAGATTACCATGTCCTAGGACTACGCCTTTGCCACTCACTCCTTGTCGGCTAGGTCTTGGAGGATGGTGTTCAAGAAGACACAACAGATCTTGGTTAGGAATCAAAAGATTCCTTAAAAAATTCATTTATCTAAAAGATAAAATCTTTATAGAAGGCTTAGGCATCTTTAGACAAAATTCAGCAAAGGCCACTCTCAGTAGTAGACACGGCTTCTTAAAATTAGAAGGGTGTTGAGATATGTAGAAGAAACTCAAAGAAAGACACTACAATTACACTTGAAAGATTGGTGGGTAGAGAAGGCAAACAAACCTACTAAAAATATGTGCGTCCTTCCTAAAAAGAAATAGTCCAATGAAGCAATCTCTTTCATGATGGATATCGCTGGTCTTGAGTGCAAGAGAGATGAAGAAAATACTATATTGATTATCAATCACTTACCCATCTTTTTGGGTTTCCATGCCTCTTTCTTCAAATACGCATGAAAACATGGTGATCATGTCTAGAGTGAAAACCAAATGAGTCCCATAAAATATGAAGCCTCTTCTTGAAGATTCTCATTTAGGATGATGAAATTCTTGATCTTATTGACTCATTTCCTAAAGGAAAAAGCCCAAGGGTGGATGAACTCACAAATGCATTTCTGAAGTCCTTCAAGCATATGGTGCTTAATCCATTATCTTTGGTGTGACAAGCGGCCATTTCTTTTGGTGAGCTACAAAAGTGTCTCAAGGAAGGCATTACCAAACATATTCACAAAAAAGGTCGCATCAATAGGATAGAAATTGGCAACGAATTACTATGTTACAAAATGGTTACAAGACCCTTGCTAAGGTTATTGAATATCAAATTTCTTATCACTTAAAAACCTAGATAATGAAATGCCAAAAGAGTTTCATCAAGGGGAGGTACATCCTCCAAGATATCATTGATGTTTGGGAAGGACTCTTTTTTGTTAAAGAATCGGCTCAAGATGTCCTTTTCATTAAGATTGGTTGTGACGTAGCTTATGATAGACTCAAGTGGGACTTCATTCTCCAATGTCTCAAAAATGTGGGCTACACATAAAAATGCACTAAGATGATCTCAACATTGTTGGGAAATGCCTTAGCTAATATAAACATCAATGGACAACTTTCTCAAGTTATTTGATTAAAAAGTTCTATCAGGCAAGGATTCCCCTTTGCCCCTCTTCTTTTTGCAATCATTGTCGGTGGCCTCAACTCCCTTGTTAAGCATCATGCATTCTTTGGTCATATTCAATGCATCTTTCTTCCCCTCAATCAAGACAAGATGATCATGGCTGTCAAATCATTCCGCAGGGCCAAATCTTTCGACTTCTTGGAATCCCCTTGGGGTTTGGCGTCTCTATGGAGCAACGATGGAACTGGGTGCTAGCCAAACTTGAAAACAAGCTTAACTATTGGAGAGGTATGCAAATCAATCTCGCTGGACGTGTGATGGTTATCAACACGTTCCTCCTCTCTTCTACCATCTATTTCCTTTCATGCTGGAGACCGAACGAGCAAGGCCTGTCCAAACTGAATAGTACTTGTAGAAACTTTCTTTGGACGGGCGATCATAACAGAAGGGGGGTGCCTAAAATCATATGGGCCATCTGCGCTAGCCCTAGAGATAGCGGGGGGCTGGGTATCCTGGACATTGGGTGTATGGCCAACAAACTGGCAGCCAAATGGATGATTAAGGCTTGGTGCAACAGGGAGGCCTCGTGGGCCAAGCTGATCTTCAGAAACAAGCATGAGTTGGCCCTCATGGGCTACCCGAACTGGAAGAATCTCGACATCATGACCCTACTATTCTCCCCGATCCCCGTCTTCCCGAAAAGCTCCAATCTCGTGTGCTCCCTTTGGAAGGGCTGGAATAAAGTCAAAAGCTTCACAAGAATTAGTGAAGACTGGAAGTGGGCTGCCGGAATCAGACAAAACGACTCTATCTGGTTTCCGATACATGGCATCCGGAGTGTGGAATCGTGGAACATTCAAAATGCCAAGAAGTTATGGAACAAAGGATTCAAAAAATGGAAACACCTCTAGAAACATGACACCAACAGCTGGATCAACTTCGAGGATATTGACCCTCGCATAAACATCTCCTACGAAGAATGGAACACTTTGCAAAGCAGATGCCTCGCTTGGGATCGTCACAAGACTCGCCTTCTCATGGGACACGACACACCGAACGCGCGTGGTCTCAAATGGCACAATGGAAATAGCCTACTCAAAATCTCGAACATCAAAGAAACGACTGACCTCCAGATCAGCCTCAACAAGAAGTGGTGCCTCTCTTGGACGCGGCTTCGGTGGGACATGAAATTCATGGGTATCTGGCACCCACTTATAGAGATTAAGAAGTCTGTCCTCTTATGGCAAATTCTTCATCGAGGAATTTGGACCAACCATAAGGCAAGCAAACTTTGTGGGATCCCTCCTTGGTGCAAACGCTGCCACCGTGCAATCGAAGATGTCCCACACATCTTGCTTACTTGCCCCAACTCCTATAGAATCTGGCAGACGGTTGGAATGAAAATCAGACTTCAGAAACAGCTTAGTTGGAAACAAGTCCTTTTGGGAGAAGCGATTGGCTGCTCTACGGCACTCTGGAACGCAATCAGAGGGGAAGCCCTGTGGAAAATTTGGCGGGAGAGATGTGCTCTCAACTTCGGCGATCACCCCAGGGAGGGGTCGATTGAGAAATCACTATTCCTCCTTGGCAAAAGGATTGTCAACAGTAAGAAATCCCCCCCCCCTTCAGGCACCATCAAGTCCTCCTTTTGATCAACAACAAGCTCAAACCCAAGTGGGCCCCGCATGAGGGCGACGAGAAGGTCATCAACCTTATTTGTAATGCAACCTAGGATTCAATCAAGCTTCCCCTGCTTTGTGGGATTTGGGGGGTCCCGTGGGCACTAGTCCCCTTCCATTGTACCTTTGTTTCTTAATTTAATTCAAGTCCGGGAGAGTAGGCTATTGCCGAACTTCCTTAATATTAAAAAAAAGACAAGATGATCACGAGAGTTTTTAAAGATGACACAAATTCTTTTGTGGTTAATGGTCTATCCAACATTAATACCTCTTGTTGTTGCCTAAATAGATTTTGTGAGATATCTAGCTCCAAAATGAACCACTCTAAAATTTTGAACTCGCTGATGATTGAATATGGCATGTAAAGGACTACAATACTAGCCAAGACAAATCCTTCACTCTTTTAAACGATAATTTAAAATAACAATTTTCTCCACAAATCAATAAAATTGTCAAAGAAACAGTGAACCATGAAATGATGCAAAGAAATATGAAACTTCTATTGATAGAGACTCAATGCGATATCAGAAATAGAACGCAAAAAATTTGAGTCTAAAAAGCATTTTACATATTCTCCTTAGGAAGACCAAAGATTCTTAAAGCTACCATACTCTATGCCTTCCTTTGACGGTGGACCGACAGACTCAAGATGAGAAGCAAAGACATACCAATCTTGTACCATATTCTAGTATTCGTCCGACATATAATAATGCTGAATCTGAAAATTTAAAGAAAAATAATGTGATCGACAGCGTACACTACATCAAACACATTATATATATATATATATATATATATATATATATATATATATATATATATTGTCATTTTCCTTGGAAAAAGAGAATTCGTCCCTTTGCCTGCGCTGAGTACCTCAAGATCCGAACATTGTTAAACTCTTTGACACCTTCTCTCAAGATTAAACTCATGTTATGACGTATTCTTCATTATTAAATGACCTACTCGGTCTTTTCGTATAGATATGAAGAGAAATATTCTGATGATATTTCGTTCTTTTCGCTTACACAATTGAGATGGACTGTCAGATAAGCTTTCTAAATCGGTAAATATGCATATCTAATTCTTGCATTTATTTATTTGGGAACTTCTACGTTGGCTCCAATGTTTTGTTAAAAGGTAGAATCATTGAGCTTGAGGTTTACGTGCACTCGTCCTTCGGTCTGGCTTGAGGTTTAAAACTATTCTGTTCTTGAATGGTACGTTCCATCAGTTTTCGTTCTTTTTAAGATATCATTTTATGTAAAGAGTTGTATTTTAGGGTTCTAGTGGCTACAAACAATGAGTGTTCCGTGAAAGAAACTCGCTACTTTTCTTGGATAGATGAGAGAGGGTGTTTGTGTTAAAGAATGACACCCTTTCAAGAAAAAGAATCCCTCCTGAAGGAGCTACCTGAAATCAGAAACAAATTAAAGCCTCATAAAACGGTGTCTTTTTTATGCCACTATCTAGATCTCTTGTACTTTTATACTTCAACATGGACCCTCCGGCTTCCAAGGTGGTACTATTTCTCCTCTCTACTACTCGATTATGCTTATGTGTGTATTTGGTGGTTATCTCTCTCTTTATTCCCTTATCCTGAAATCAGGAATAAAACTTGTGGGAAAAGTGTTATTCCCTCCATCAGCCATTAGACTCTAAAGGATTTTACGTGTTTGATTTTCCGCAAAACTAAGACACTTCTTAAAGTAGGACAACACTTCATCTTTATGCTTCAAAAAATAAATCATCATCCATCTCCTAGAATCATCAATGAAATTCATCTTTATGCTTCAAAAAAGGATTTTACGTGTTTGATTTTCCGCAAAACTAAGACACTTCTTAAAGTAGGACAACACTTCATCTTTATGCTTCAAAAAATAAATCATCATCCATCTGCTAGAATCATCAATGAAATTCATCTTTATGCTTCAAAAAATAAATCATCATCCGTCTGCTAGAATCATCAATGAAAGACACATAGTACCTTAAATCTTAGATGGATTGCTCTTAACTTGGTCCCGAACATCTCTATGCACAAGCTCCAGAATGTCTCCATGTCTATACCCATTCTTTGTGAATGGGAACTTGTTTCCCAAATTGGAATGCACTACAATTGTAATTCATATGTATCTTGGAGATGTTGGGTACTCCAATCACATATTGTTCTCCACTAATTATTTTAGGGTTCTCTCTCTAATGTAGGAAAATATTGTCTGGCAAACCTCTAACTCTAATAGGCGTTGAGTACCATAATTAAACAATACTATGTTCCTAGTGTCTTGGAGTAAAAAAGTGAACGATTCAACTTTTCTTTATCCTTTGCTTATCCTCTTTAAACCTTGATATGGATCCTCTACAGAGGCTCCATTTTGTATGAACCTTATTTCTAAACCTTTATTGACAATATGACCTCTCCTGGTTAGATTCTTAGTTATACTAGGTACATAGAGAACTTTGCTCAATAGATTTATGTTACCATGTGGATCGTTTACATTTACCTATTTCTCCATAGGGTGCCTCATGTCATCTTTTGTTATGAACTCTACTTATTCTTTGGATCTTTCAAGCCAAAAACAAATGTTGCGTTCAGTGCTACATGCAACTAGAGTCAATATAAAACACATGCTCATCTCATTTACCTTCCATCATTGTAATTTTCATGAGCATGAATGAGTCCTCTTGGGACGATTCATCACTCTATTTGTTCTAGTGTCTTCTTCCTTTGTAGCTTTCATGAAAGTTTTTGTTATATCTATTGTCGTTCTATACATATGAATTGTTATATCTTTCTCTAAAAGCTCCATATCCATGTCTGTTCTATACTCTTCTTCTTTGGTTTCTTGGGTTCTTCAATCAATGATCTATGATGTGGTTCATTAATCCACATATGACACAAAGAGAGGAGCTTGGAGCCCTCCCTCTACCTTATATTCTAACTCTACTTCTTGCTCTTGTGCTTCTACCTTTATCAACAAAGTGATTATGGGAGGTCATTGCTTCATCATCACACTCTTTGTCTTTTCCTTTTCCATTGTTACCTTTACTTGTATTTATCTAGAGGACATAGGATTGATTGCCTTTCTATTCTCATTGTTCTTCATAATTTTGACCTCGTGATTGAATATATGCCCCATGAGTGTCTTGAAGTCTAGCACCATCATATCAATGTACAAGTCCATGTCATAGGTGAATGCTTCCTACTTGTTATCAAATTTGCCTCACAATTTATTCTCCATAAATAATATTTATAATGTCCTTTATCTTGGTGAGAACAACACTAGACTTTGTTTTGATAGCTTCTTCAGTGATGTGAACTCCACCCACAATTGATGAGATTGTATCTCTTTTTTTTTTTCAAGAAGAGTAATCTAGAGTGAATAGGAGTGGTTTGATTGAGGGAACACAAGCACTTGCTATCTCACAAAAATTGAAGAGAAAGTATGGTTCATCTTTGGGTTCATCAAAATCAAATCCTCAACCTTCCTTTTCCACTCATCCCCCCTAATGATGTTGAAAGAGATGCAAATATTGCCAAAAGGTGATCATATTGTTCATCGTGGATATCGATGGGGTTGAATGCAAGATGGATGAAGAAAATAATATGTTGATTGTCACTCACTTTACCTAGATTTTGGTATTTACATGCCTCTTTCTCCAAATAGGTGTGATAACATGGCGACCATCTTGAGAGTGAGAACCAAAAGAATTCTGCAAAATATGAAGCCTCCTCTTGAAGCTCCCATATTGGATGATGAAATTCTGGAAGTTATTTAGTTTCCTCCTAAAGAAAAAATCTTGGGTTTGGATGGCCTCCCTAGCGAGTTTTTCAAGACCTTCAAGCATGTGGTGACTATTCCATTATGTTTGGTGTGGCAAGGGGCCATCTCTTTTTGTGCGTGGACGGAATTTCTCAATGAAGGAAGGCATTATCAAACTTACTCACAAAAGGGTTTTAGAAACAATATTGAAAATTGGTGACCAATTACGATGTTACAAACTGGTCACAAGACCTTTGATAAGGTTATTGCTAATCAAATTGCTTCTCACTTACAAACCTGGATCACTCAATCTTAATAGTTTGAAATTAAGAAGCCTTTTTTTTCGAAAAAACACGAAAATTGGGTTAGATAATGAAATGTATGTAAGTATAGAGGGCAATCATCCACATCACTAGAGATACGCATCGGCCATCGAAGCTAAGACAAAAGGCCGATTGCAGGAGAAGAGGACATTACAAAAGGCTAGACACCATCACAAATTTAGAGGAGGAATACAACTTAAGAAAGGAATCCCTCCACTTTTGCTGGGGGGGGGGGGGGACCCTAAAGTGGTTAGATAGGCAGAAATTTACATCAGGAGTCAATGTAGTATGTGAAATACATTGCTGGCTTGAAACTTTAATACTATGAGAGAATTTATGATACAATGAGGTGTTCCAATTATTCAAGACTCTCAGATTTCTCGATCTCCAAATGAACCAGACAATAGTACCTCTCTAGATATTCCATAAGGTAAAGTCAAATCTATTGCAGGACCCGAGCAAAGTTTCTTCAACAAAGAGCTTCACTTTATGTGAGTGGATTCACTGATGTTGTCTTCAGACATTACCTGATCTCCCAACGAGAGATCTTTCCACTAAGTAAAAACAAGTTTTGAACATTTTTGCTTCTTTATGCCTAGATGGCCATCATTCTAGAGAGAGAGAGCCATCGAGTCCAAATATTCTACTGTAGAAAAAAATCAAAGTACTGAAAGAATTTGGGGTTAGGTGAGCAATTGTTCTTAAGAGACATCCAAGCTTGCCACATTCTATAGGTTATGCTACTTCCCATAGGGAAGAAGGTTTGAGGCAAGATAATGAGATCCCATAGACTATGCTCCTTCCAAGCCTTATAACCCTTAATGTAGAGTTTGTGAGCATTTCTCTTCATGAGAAAAGCCCAAAATTCAGTGGAATCTAAAGATCTCAGGAGCCATTCGGCAGCAAGGTTGGCAGCCATTTTCTGGGGGCAAGGAATTCGCAAGCCTCCTTCACATTTAGGGAGGCAGCAATCCTTCCAAGCTATAGAGTAAAGACTAACTTCTCAAATTATAAGGCATTCGGATTGCCTTTCATCATCAATCGAAGAGTAGAAGCAAAACTCTAATATGAATTAGGAAGACCATTCAGAATGGTATGCACAAGTGAGCTATCTAGTATAACTTCATCAAGAGAAATCAACTGTTCCATTCAAGTCTTTGATCTTCGTTAGGAAACTGTCCATAGAATCACCTTTATTCATATGCTCACTCTCCAACTATTTTCGGAGGTAAGCAACATGAGCCTCATTCCTAGCTTAGTACAATGTGGTAAGTGTATCGCAAGCATCCTTAGCTATTCTACAAGAGCGAATGTGAAGAATAATGGAAGGTTTGACAGACAAGGCTATCAATGCATGTGCCTGGGCATCTCTGCCATCACAACGAATCTGCTCTATAGTAGGTGCAGCACAAACCGCAGCACAAACAGGAATATGCAGAATATGATCATCTTCGACACCTTCTGCATCAGCTTCAGTACTTGTAGTTGTAACAGTTGTAGGTGTGATAGAACGTTTTTCTACACCCTGTACAATGTTCCATAGTCCTTTTGCAACCAACGCATGTCGCATCATATAAGCCCATTACAGGTAGTTGTTACCATCCAACTTATCCTCAATAGCCAACATATGGAATACATCACTGCTTTAAGCCATGGCCATTGACTAAAATACCTTGATGCAGAAAATTGACTGTATCTCAAAAAGTTGAACAGAACTGCCCAGATGAATTCCACTAGACCTGTAGCAGACTTTGAGATGCTTACATTGGTGAACAAAAACTGGTATATACCTTTGGCACAAAAAGACAAAATAGCCTGCACAAGCACTATGATAGTGCATTTGGAGGCCGAAACCAGCTCAGATCGTGATTTCGACACAGAGTATGGTCACCAAAACTCATGCAATTCTGAGACTGCAAATGTGTTGGTGCAAACAAGCCTTAACACTTGGCTTTGTCTTGTACCTTGAAGAGCATTGGATATCAACCTTGAAGGTTTTACAAGAGCTTGGAGTAATTCATGAAGACTTGAGTTGAAGGAAGACCATAGGAACACATGCCTATGCTTAGTTACATTTTACTTTATGAAAAAAGTCAATATGACTTCTTGTAATCACACCTACCTTCAAAAGTCGTGGAATTTGAAAGGTATGAATGGAGAGAATATCTCCATATGTTTAGATGAGAGATTTGAGGGAGCCTAACATTTGAATTTGAAATTCAAACTCTCTTCAAACTCCTATAAAAGACAATGTAAAAGTCGCGGGGATGTAACACTCTTCCCGAGGCAAATCCAAGCAAATTATTGAGTGTGTGAGAGCTACTCTTTAGCCTACACCTCTGAGTACCATTGGACATCACTCTACATGCCAATGGGAATGTACATTTGATAGATTCAATACATATACTCATAGTCATTATCTCTGTTTTCTCTGAGTGACCATCTTCAAGTCTGTCAACTTCAACAGAGCATATCTCAAGATCTACTGAACCAAATTGGATGATTCAAGGCTCTTTGGAACCAGCTCAAAGCATTCTACAACACCACAAAAGTTCAAGTCATTCCATTCAGCCAATTGGGAGAAATCACTGTCGAGGCAGTCACTGGTATTTTTCTGTGTAGTTCCTAAAAAGTCGGGGGTGTCTCTGATTTTGCTAAAGATCATTCTCAGTGCATAGTTTGTTAATTGGAGTGATTTAACTTGCTAATGGTAGCTTGTTAAGTTAATTTAATAATCATAGAAGGAATTAATCCAATTGTAAGTGTACTGGTCACACTAAGCTTAAGACTGAGCAGGTGTCATTACAAGAATAGAGAGTTTTTGGAGTTGTGAAGGTTCAAAATCATCTGATTTGATTTGGTCATTACACAATTGATTTGTAAAGCACATATATAGTTTCTTGGTGTCATTTGAAAGCTCAAGGAGTCTCCTAAGCATATCTGAAGAGAAAGGAGGGCTGGTGTGAAGCAGGATTTGCAGCACCAACTTGATCTCCTGAGTGCATCCAGCCATCACTTCCAACAGTGGTATCAGAGCAGATAAGGTAATCATGGGTGATGGTTTCCCTTCCTTCATTGACAAATTGGATAGAAATAACTACCAGGCTTGGTCATTGAGAATGAAGACCTATCTACAAGGGAGAAGCTTGTATGGATACATATCAGGAGATGAGGAGTTGCCCTCATTCAAAACCAGAGGCCTACCTACAAAGGATGAACATGAGAGACTCAACCAATGGTGTGCTAAAGATGCTTTGGCAAGGTCATATCTTCTAAACTCTATTTCTGATTTCCTTCTACCTCATGTAAGGAACTGCAAGACTTCCCAAGAGACTTGGGAAACCTTGTCAACATACTTTTCATCAAGCACAAGGGCCAGAAAGAATCAACTATGGATTGAGTTTACAACTCTTAGGAAGCAATCAAAACAATGTGTCTCAGATTTTGTCACCAAAGTCAAAGACATTGCAGATCAACTTGCAAGTGTTGGAGAAGAAATTGAGGAAGAGCAAATAGTCAGACAAGTGATCAATGGACTTAAGGCAGATGACAAGTGGGAGAGCTTTACCACTGCAATGGACTTATACATGGACATCCAAGCACCTGATCTAACAACTCTGATTGGACAACTCTTTACACATGAAGCAAAGATCACAAAGAATGGAGAGCAATCAAAAGGTAACAATCCCTCTGCCCTATATACTGATAAGAAGTCTAAAGACAAGGGTAAAAGCAAGAAGATTGATGAAGAAGGCTCTACCTCTCAAGCAAACTATGCAGGGAGAGGTAGATCATCTAGAGGTAGGGGCAGAGGAGGTAAGTCAGGTAGGGGGAGACCCTACAATCAATCTCCATGCAATATCTGTGGCTTGTCTAACCATACTACAGATGAATGCTACAAAAACTACAAGAACCAAAGAGGAAGAGGTCACCAAAGAGGAGGATACTCTCAAGGCAGAGGCAGATTCAATCAATCTCAAGGCTACCATGGCTACAACAATAATTACAACAATATTTACAATCACAATAGCAATTATCAAGGTGGATACAGGAACAGGAAGGATTACAACAATTATGCAGAGGATCAAGATGATTCCTTGTTGATTATGAACATGACATCTAAATCAGGTATCAATGATGATCATTTGTTCTATATTGATTCAGGTTGCTCTAACCATGTAGCTGGGAATGTTGCCTTACTCTCTGATTTGGAAGAACC
The DNA here is from genome assembly GCA_020310875.1 of Ceratopteris richardii. Taxonomy (NCBI): domain Eukaryota; kingdom Viridiplantae; phylum Streptophyta; class Polypodiopsida; order Polypodiales; family Pteridaceae; genus Ceratopteris; species Ceratopteris richardii. Next base: position 153,604,990 of record CM035420.1, on the reverse strand, counting down.
TAAAGGCAAGCACCAAGTGCAGACAGGTGATGACACTAAACATTCAGTTGTTAAAGTAGGCAATGTCAAAACAAGTGATGGTAATCAGAATTTACTAAGCAGAGTGTTGTATGTTCCAACAATCACCAAGAATCTGATGAGTGTAGGTCAGATTGTTGAAAAAGGTCTACAGGTCAGGTTCACCCAACATGGTGCATATGTGGAGGATCCAAGACATGGATTCAGAAGGATAGCCAAGGGAGAGAAATCAGGTAGATTGTTTACCTTTGAACTTGAGGATACTAAGAATATTGCATTATACAACTATAAGGACCAAACCCTATCAGAATTGGAGATGTGGCACAAAAGATTAGGTCACATTGGAGAGAGGACCATAAAACAAATGAGCAGGGATCAATGTGTGCTTGGGACACCTAATGTATCCAAGCTACACATGATATACAAGTGTGGGGCTTGTCAATTTGGTAAGTCACACAGATTGCCATATACCAAGAAAGGTGTTATGCATGAAGATTACTTGGAATTGGTGCATACAGATGTTTGGGGACCAAGCAAGGAGCCATCCATATATGGATCAAGGTACTATGTGTCCTTTATTGATGACTATAGCAGATGGACTGTCTTGTACTTCATGAAACATAAAGATGAAGTATTTAATTGTTTCAAAAGGTATCTTGCATTAGTTGAGAATCAAACAGGTAGACATTTGAAGAGGCTAAGGTCAGATGGTGGTGGAGAATACTTCTCCAATGACTTTGAAGATTTCTTGCAGGAAAGAGGCATCAAGAGGGAGATCACTACAAGGTACTCACCTGAACAAAATGGGGTAGCTGAAAGAAGGAGTAGACTCATTGTAGAGACAGCTAGGTCTATGCTTAATGAGAAAAAATTACCAAATTATCTTTGGGCAGAGAGTGTATCTACTGCCACATACTTAATCAACAGGTTGCCATCAAAGACACTTGATGGAATGACACCCTATGAGGCTTGGCATGGTAAGAGACCATCTCTGGATCATTGCAAGATCTTTGGGTGTGTTGCATATGTGCATATTCCCTCACAGGTAAGGGGAAAGCTAGACCCTAAGGCTGAAAAGTGTATTTTCATTGGTTATGATATGAATCAGAAAATAACCCCTCAAACAAAGGCTTCAAGGTAAGCAGAGATGTCATCTTTGATGAAAATGATTCATGGTATGAAAATGAGTGCAGGAAAGTTAACCTACCTTATGATATGGAAGAAGACTTTCCAAAGCTTATCAGGCAAGAACCAACTCAGAAGGAGGACACAAGTTCAGATGATAAAGACACCATCAACATTGAAGAATTCAAGGCTTGGAAATCCAAAGGGAAGATGAAGATGAAGCAACTTGAAGACAATCCAGAATCCTCAACTCAAGCTATGAGGAGATCTTCAAGAGAAAAGAAGAAACCTATTAGGTATGGGTATGATACTTCACTTGTAACCAAGCACTCTGTATATCTTGCAAAGGATATCTTGAATGAAGAACCAGGTACATTTGAAGAAGCAATTACTAAACCAGAATGGAAGGAAGCAATGGATGAAGAAATGGAGGCTCTCAAGGAGAGTGATACTTGGGACTTGGTACCCAAGAAGGACTCCATGAAGGTAATAGGATCCAGATGGATCTACAAACTCAAGAGGAACTCAGATGGCACAATAAACAGGTATAAAGCTAGGTTGGTAGCCAAGGGTTTTGCACAAACCCAAGGCATTGATTATGAGGAGACATTTTCTCCTGTGGCCAAGATGCCAACTATCAGAATAATGGTGAGTGTAGCTGCATCCAAGAACTGGAACATGTACCAATTGGATGTGAAGAATGCATTCTTGAATGGATGGATATCTGAAGAAGTCTACATGTCACAACCACCTGGCTATGAAGATCCCAATAAGGTAAATCATGTTTGTAAATTGAAGAAGGCCCTGTATGGATTGAAGCAGGCACCTAGAGCATGGAATTACAGGTTGACAACCTATCTCCTAGATCAAGGATTTGTGATGAGTAAAGCAGACACTTCATTGTTTATAAAGAAGAACAATTCAGAGGTAATATACTTGTGTGTCTATGTTGATGACATCATTATTACAGGTAATGATGTGAATGGGATTAGACACATCAAAGGTCAAATGATGAAGGAATTCAAGATCAATGATCTTGGACTATTGAAGTACTTCCTAGGACTTGAATTGGTCTACACAAATTCAGGTATCTTTATTACTCAGAAGAAGTACATTCAGGACATGGTCAACAAGTTTAATTTGCAGGAAGCTAAAGTCTCAAACATTCCTATGGAGGTCAACCACAAACTCAGTGCACATGAAGGAGAAGAACTCAAGGATATTACAGGTTATCAAAGTTTGGTAGGTAGTCTTAATTATGCTACCTTAACCAGGATTGATATATCATATGGTGTTAGTGTACTTAGCCAATTTATGCATAAGCCAAGAATACCACATTTGGAGGCAGCTAAGAAGATAGTAAAGTATCTAAAGGGAACACAAAATCATGGGTTGTACTTTCCATATTCATCAGACATTGATATCAAAGTATACTCAGATGCAGATTGGGCAGGTTGCAAGGATGACAGGAGGAGTACATCTGGCTACATATGCTTTGCAGGTGATAAACCAATTTCTTGGTCATCCAAGAAACAACCCACAGTAGCCCTATCATCTACTGAGGCAGAGTACAGAGGGCTAGCCAATGCCACTCAAGAAGCAATATGGTTGAAGCTATTATATTTAGAATTGGGCCTATACACAAGGTCACCAATCATATTTGGTGATAACACAAGTTCACTTCACCTAGCAGCTAATCCAGTTTATCATGCTAGGACAAAACACATAGAGGTTCATTACCACTATGTGAGGGAGAAATTACTTAGTAAGGAAATCCAATTATCATATGTGTCTACTAATATACAATGTGCAGATTTGCTTACAAAAGCTCTAGATGGGAGCAAGCTATGCAGGTTTAAATCCATGATTGGATTACAGGATATCATTGAAGACTAAAGATGAAGACTCAAGCAAGTGTTTGGCTTGAGGGGGAGCTGTTGGTGCAAACAAGCCTTAACACTTGGCTTTGTCTTGTACCTTGAAGAGCATTGGATATAAACCTTGAAGGTTTTACAAGAGCTTGGAGTAATTCATGAAGACTTCAGTTGAAGGAAGACCATAGGAAGACATGCCTATGCTTAGTTACATTTTACTTTATGAAAAAAGTCAATATGACTTCTTGTAATCACACCTACCTTCAAAAGTCGTGGAATTTGAAAGGTATGAATGGAGAGAATATCTCCATATGTTTAGATGAGAGATTTGAGGGAGCCTAACATTTGAATTTGAAATTCAAACTCTCTTCAAACTCCTATAAAAGACAATGTAAAAGTCGCGGGGATGTAACACTCTTCCCGAGGCAAATCTAAGCAAATTATTGCGTGTGTGAGAGCTACTCTTTAGCCTACACCTCTGAGTACCATTGGACATCACTCTACATGCCAATGGGAATGTACATTTGATAGATTCAATACATATACTCATAGTCATTATCTCTGTTTTCTCTGAGTGACCATCTTCAAGACTGTCAACTTCAACAGAGCATATCTCAAGATCTACTGAACCAAATTGGATGATTCAAGGCTCATTGGGACCAGCTCAAATCATTCTACAACACCACAAAATTTCAAGTCATTCCATTCAGCCAATTGGGAGAAATCACTGTCGAGGCAGTCACTGGTATTTTTCTGTGTAGTTCCTAAAAAGTCGGGGGTGTCTCTGATTTTGCTAAAGATCATTCTCAGTGCATAGTTTGTTAATTGGAGTGATTTAACTTGCTAATGGTAGCTTGTTAAGTTAATTTAATAATCCTAGAAGGAATTAATCCAATTGTAAGTGTACTGGTCACACTAAGCTTAAGACTGAGCAGGTGTCATTACAAGAATAGAAAGTTTTTGGAGTTGTGAAGGTTCAAAATCATCTGATTTGATTTGGTCATTACACAATTGATTTGTAAAGCACATATATAGTTTCTTGGTGTCATTTGAAAGCTCAAGGAGTCTCCTAAGCATATCTGAAGAGAAAGGAGGGCAGGTGTGAAGCAGGATTTGCAGCACCAACTTGATCTCCTGAGTGCATCCAGCCATCACTTCCAACAAAATGGAGGAGTGTCGATGGTGGCCTAGATGAAGCGACGACCTGCTCTGATACCAATTGTTGGAGTTCGACGTCTGCAAAAGCACGCGAACAGCACAAGGAAGAAGAAGAGGCTTGCAGCACAACACACAATACTGAATCTATTACTAGAGAATGTACAAAGATAAGTAGCCCATTAGGGCAATAGGCGTATATACAAGCCGGGGGAAAGAAAACCTCCTAAAGAGGGAAAAAGTGCCCCGGTGGTCCTACTGTGTTCACACACATCACTACCTAAATATATCAACAAAACTATAGACCTAATCATTCTTGGCCTTGTATTCAAACCCTAATGTTTGTTCCATGCTCACAACCTCCTCTTGTGCCCCATTTAGAAATGCATTCTTCACATCAAGTTGATAAATCTTCCTATGGTGCTTGCTACAATGGAAATGATTGATCGTATTCTACTCATCTTAGCCATAAGGCAAAAAATCTCCTAATATTATATTCCATTTATCTTAGAAAATATGGTGGCTATGGGACTAGCTTTATACCTAGCAAAACTACCATTAGAATGCTTCTTTATCTTATAAGACCATTTGTTTTGAATTACTTTGCTATCCTTCTTCCTTGGCACAAAAGGCGAAGCATGATTTTCCTCCAAAACCTCAATCTCTTTGTGCATAAGTTCTGTCAACGTGCATGTGTTTGCTTCTTCAAAGCATGTGAGTTCTTCAACAACCTTTCTCATAAAAGCGTAATGTCTAGCCATAAAGGAATCACACCTAAGTCTTGTTATTGGATACTTTACCCGATTAGACCTTCTTCACTCACCATTCCATTGATTTTGATATTAGTTGTTGGGCTTTGAGCTCTCCCCCTTTTCCCCATGATGGTCTGCATTGAGCTCACTCCATAAGTCTTCATCTTCTTCTATCTCTTGTATCTTTCCCTTGTGTGAACTCCTTGCATCATTTAGTTGAGTTGATGTAGGACTTCATTTATCCCAAACAGTTGACTAATCCAATCTCTAGTCTAGTTAGAATTGCTCATCCCTTGAATTCATGTTTCTGTCATATTCATTACCTTGCATAGATATATTTGTGGCATATTAAGCTAAAGGTTCATAAAATCTATCATCCCTTGATACCCTTAGTTCCTTTTCTGTGGGGTTAGAGCATCTATAAGTTTTTTTTCACCAACATCCCTATAAAGGCATATCTCCCTAATCTATCATCAAGATTGCTCCTTAATTCAATTGGAATCAATACATAAGATGTGCAACGAAAGAATCTCAAGTGTGATACATATCTCTTCCTTTTATATCAACCTTCATATGTTTTGGTAGCATGTATATCTGATATGGGAGCTTTATTCATGATGTTTATACCTATGGTTGCTGCATTAACCCAATCGCAATTGGGCATACCCATCTCCTTCATCATGAAGCTAGCACATTGTGAATGTACCTATTCTTCCTGTCTGACACAATATTTTGTTGACAGGTGTACTTGCATGTGATTTATCTTTTGATGCCATTAGTCTCTAGGAAATGAGAAAACTAAAGGGAGATGTATTCTCCCTACATTTCTCCTTAACTGCTTGATGTGCGTGTCACATTTCTTCTCATCAATGTCTTTGAAATTCTTCAAGTAATAAAATACATCAAATTTATGCTTCACACAATGGAGCCAAGCCATCCTTGTGCAATCAATAATGAAAGTTACAAAGTACCTATTACTTGCAATTGAATTTTCGTTTGTTGGTTCCCAAACATCTATATGAATGAGATCAAGTCAATGATAGCTCATAGGATTTTTCTTCTTGAATGATTACCTAGTGTGCTCACACCATTGCCAAGCGTCACAAAAAAAATTTAAGGGTTTGAGTATAGAAGTTAGGTATTCCTAGTAGTAAACTTTTCCTCTCCATGTCCTCCAATCTCAGAGTATTGATATGTCCATACCTTTAGTGTCGTAGTTCCAATTTCGCTACCGTCCTCCTTCCATATGTGAAGTATGTTGTGTGGTTGAAATTAGGTTGCACATACAAAGTGAATGGCCTACCCTCATTTTTCCGTTTGGCTATCAATCTCTACTCATGTTTATGGTTTTTGATCTCTATACATCTGACAAATCAAAATTTCTGATTGAGCTTGCCATGGAATACTCTCTCAACCATTTTCCTAAGAGAAACTAGATTCTCTGTCATTGTGCAAGCATGAAGAACATATCTCAAACACTTAGCTTTTTCAGAGCCATCCAACATAAAATCATCTATATGTATAATAGCATGAGGAGTATCATCACCTATTTCCACATACCCTTTGGTTGATGGTGCCTCTACATTTGAGAAGAACTCCTTCTTGCAACTCACATGATTCTTGCATCAGCTATCAACCTACCATGTGCTTTAGCCTTGTGTCTTGTAGTCAAACATCTACATCATAGCTAGCATATACTCATTTGCATTGGAAGTGGATGCATAATTACATTCTCCTTTATAGGTTGAATATCTATTGTCACTTTGATAGCACTCCCTTTCATAGTGTCCATACTTGCCACAAACGAAGCATCTTTTTGAGTTGTTGTTGTCTCTATTTTAGTTGAAACTTCCTCATCGACTTTAGAACTCACCTGTCCCTCTTGATGAAGATTATTTTCATCCTTCATCTTGATCATCACAATTTGATAGTCTACCTTGCCTTCCTTTTCCTCAATCTTGGCTCCTTCATTTTCCTCTACCTTTGCTTGCATAGAAAGCTTAGGCTTGATTTCCATTTATCTTTGAGCCTCCAATATTCATCTCCTCGATCACCATCAAGGCCACCAACTAGTCAAAACCAAGAAGAGTATCTTTGACTTACAAAGATGTTCTAGAAGCCTTCCACTTCTTATCATCGCTAAGCCCATTCAAGGTGTATGCAACTAGATCATCATGATCTATGTGAAAGCCTATGGAGCCCAATGCATCCGTGGCCTCTTTGATTTTCAAAATGTAGTCATTTATATTGGTACTAGGTGCATTCCTCAAATTTTTAAGTTTATTCTTGAATTGAATCTTTCTTTCTTTGGTTCAATTGGATTAAAGTGTTTGTAGGGTCTCAAATACCTTCGTGAAAGTTTCTTGATCTTGTATATGTCCTATCATTGCATTGCTAATGTATTGACATAATTTGAAGATGACTCTCTTATCTTTTTCATTCCACTCTTTAAAATTCGTTAATTCATCAAGAGTTGGATTCTCTCCTAATCTAGTTCTTGCATTTGTGCTACTAATGAGACCCCATAATTATTTCCCCATGAGATAGCTAGATATTCTAAATCTACCTAGCTGGTCATTGTTTTTCTCCAACCTCTCCGTTTGAGTCCTACATTCTGACATGGTGAGCGCTTCGACATTCTCCTAGATCCCTTTTCTCCAACCTCTCCATTTGAGCCCTACATTTTGACATGGTGAGCGCTTCGACATTCTCCTAGATCCCTTTTCATGGTTCATAAGTACTAAAGAGATGAGGTTCATACTCTCCTTCTTCACTAGTAGACTCCCTTTGCTTTGTTTTGTGCTCTTGAACTTGATTCAGCAAATCTTCTTACTTCAATTTCCTTCAATGAACTCTCCCGATCCTTCTTGAATATCTTTGTATGTCAAAAAGGTCTAATAGCAATGATGGAAGATTAGACCTTCTCTATGCAACTTTGAAGCATAGGTGGCCTCACAAGCTCACTCACAAAACTTTTGTTCACTCAAATGAATGGTTCTATGAACTCTTGAGGACCAAATTTGAAAGATTTTGCACAAATAAACTAATTTAATGAGCATGCTAATGTAAGTTATAGCAACATTATATTTTGCCTCCACGACAAGTAGGTTATTTCCTTCATGAGGCATGCACACAAAGACTTCTTCTCACTCTAGGGAATCTTTCTCTCCAAATATGCAAAGATTGAACCTGAGATTTGAGAGAAGTTTAAGTGAAAAAAATAGCTTTCTAGAAACCTAAAAATTACATAATAGTCAATAAGATTTGATAGGGGGATGTTTCTTAACACTAAGATCTATATAGCTCATACAAACACAAATGTGTGAGCTAGATATGGCTACTAAGAGTTGAATGAAATCATTCAAGCAAGCAAAGAGCTTATTAAGGAATGGGTCTACTAAAGTATTCAAACTCTTGGAGAGCTTACACACATGTGGGATCACATATTTCGACTAAAATGTTTGTTCACATACGCTTCAAAAGATTCCCTATAAGCTAGGAATCACTTTTCCTAAATTATAGGCTTTATCACACCTAAGTGTGAATGTTGACTTATGGTAGTTTTGAGGACGATTTCAAATTCATATTTGAACTTGATTTCTCATGCTTGTTATCTTGCTTCATATTGCTCCATGTGGCATCCATCCAATGTCTCAATAATATAATAAGGTTGAAGCTTGAGTTTAACAAGCTCACCTATGAAAAAATCTTCTTTGACTTTTTAAGCATTGAGCACAAGTTCTATACGATTGCTTATTCCCCCATCTTGTATCCTAATATGTGATATGCAACTACTTGAGTGCTTCTGCTTCTTCATGGATATGCAACTTCCTTGTGTTTTGAGAGTGATGTGCATGAACACACTTAGGACCATTGAATGCTTTTTTTCCCTCTTTAGGAGGTTTTTCTCTACTAGCTTGTATATATGCCTATATCCCTAATAAGTTTCCTTTCTTTGTACATTCACTTGATAATTCATTTCATGTTGTGTTGTACTCCAAGCTTTTTCTTCTTCTTAAATTTGTTGTTCATGTGCTTTTGTAGACCTAAAGGTCTGATAATTGGTGTTAGGGCAGATCCCTGTTTCATCTAAAGTGTCGTCAACACCCTTCAAGTCATAGCCTCAAAATCACACCAAAAATGGTGAGTATACTCAAGGAACTTATGATTTCAAAACAATGTTTCTTTGTGGTATTAATTTTTATTTATGAAAAGGAACTTTGGAAATTGGCATCGAGATTTTTATATGAGCTCCTTTTGGACTCTAAATGCAATATCCAAGCACCTACACATCCAATTTTGTCCTTTTTTAATGAAATACATATACATGTTTTGGTTCACGAGTACAAGAGCCTTGAAGCCTACTACACGTTTACTAGAGCTCGAAAGGGTGTTTGTGATCAACTTTTTGAAACACAACCATTTTTCACTCTTGCACATTCATAAAAAAAAGTTTATTTGTATTTTGATGATAACGGGTGGGTATGGTTAAATAGTGTGATAATGACAAATACATCTCCCATGCCTTAAAATAGATATATGTTTGATGGACATAGAGGAGCACTTATATTTTTTTTAAGCTACATGTTTGTCAATGATATCAATAGGAAATAAGAACCAATTGAGAAGTCTCCCAAGGTAAAAATTCTCAATGAGGTACAAGATTTTTTAGTTTCTTGGTGTGCCATTCGTCTTTCACAACTCCCATACGACATTCGTGAATCTAAGAATAAAATATTGCATCCATATCTAGGCATGATTGTGATGGAATTCTTACATGGCATCCATGTAATTTGGATTGCCGGCTTTGTTGAGATATCAAGCTCAACATGTGATGATCCAGGATGACACATATCAATTTTTCACTTCTCTAACATGTATCGTGGTCACGCGAGTATAGATAAGGGATTCTTCATTGAGCTTTACTAGATTTATCTACCGAGAGTGATGGCACATTTTTTTCTTGCCACCTCACTCATTTGTAGACCTTCAGATTTTCCTTATGTATTGTTCTTTATATGTTGCACTTGTTGTTTTGTTCTTTTAAGTCATTCTTAAACCTTCCTTTTATGTAATAAAAGAAGAAAAAGATCATCCTTCCTTGCCTCAATCTATGTGTGTGCTTCTCTTTGAGTGTGAGTGTGTGTGTGTGTGTGTGAGCTCTCTTCCTTTTCTCCTTCCTCGTGACATGCTATCAAGGCCATTGTGCTATAGAGAGCTCATGGAGAAGGCACATGGTGAAGAGTAAGCGAGAAGGCATGGAGAAAGTGAGATTCACAAACACCCTCAGATTGCTAAGACTATAGACTTGTTAAGAGTGTATGAAGTATAGAATCAAGGAGCATGAAAGGTAATGTATTCTCTATCTGTTAGCGCTCATCATGATCTATGTGAAAGCCTATGGAGCCCAATGCATCCCTGACCTCTTTAATTTCCAAACCGTAGTCATTTATATTGGTACTAGGTGCTTTCCTCAATTTTTTGAGTTTATTCTTGAATTGAATCTTTCTTGCTTTGGTTGAATTGGATTAGTGTTTCGAGAGTTTGCAATACTCAAGATCTACTGAACCAATTTGGATGATTCAAGGCTCATTTGAACCAGCTCAAAGCATTCTACAACACCAAAAAATTTCAAGTCATTCCATTCAGCCAATTGGGAGAAATCACTGTCGAGGCAGTCACTGGTATTTTTCTGTGTAGTTCCTAAAAAGTCGGGGGTGTCTCTGATTTTGCTAAAGATCATTCTCAGTGCATAGTTTGTTAATTGGAGTGATTTAACTTGCTAATGGTAGCTTGTTAAGTTAATTTAATACTCCCAGAAGGAATTAATCCAATTGTAAGTGTACTGGTCACACTAAGCTTAAGACTGAGCAGGTGTCATTACAAGAATAGAAAGTTTTTGGAGTTGTGAAGGTTCAAAATCATCTGATTTGATTTGGTCATTACACAATTGATTTGTAAAGCACATATATAGTTTCTTGGTGTCATTTGAAAGCTCAAGGAGTCTCCTAAGCATATCTGAAGAGAAAGGAGGGCAGGTGTGAAGCAGGATTTGCAGCACCAACTTGATCTCCTGAGTGCATCCAGCCATCACTTCCAACAAAATGGAGGAGTGTCGATGGTGGCCTAGATGAAGCGACGACCTGCTCTGATACCAATTGTTGGAGTTCGACGTCTGCGAAAGCACGCGAACAGCACAAGGAAGAAGAAGAGGCTTGGAGCACAACACACAATACTGAATCTATTACTAGAGAATGTACAAAGATAAGTAGCCCATTAGGGCAATAGGCGTATATACAAGCCGGGGGAAAGAAAACCTCCTAAAGAGGGAAAAAGTGCCCCGGTGGTCCTACTGTGTTCACACACATCACTACCTAAATATATCAACAAAACTATAGACCTAATCATTCTTGGCCTTGTATTCAAACCCTAATGTTTGTTCCATGCTCACAACCTCCTCTTGTGCCCCATTTAGAAATGCATTCTTCACATCAAGTTGATAAATCTTCCTATGGTGCTTGCTACAATGGAAATGATTGATCGTATTCTACTCATCTTAGCCATAAGGCAAAAAATCTCTTAATATTATATTCCATTTATCTTAGAAAATATGGTGGCTATGGGACTAGCTTTATACCTAGCAAAACTACCATTAGAATGCTTCTTTATCTTATAAGACCATTTGTTTTGAATTACTTTGCTATCCTTCTTCCTTGGCACAAAAGGCGAAGCATGATTTTCCTCCAAAACCTCAATCTCTTTGTGCATAAGTTCTGTCAACGTGCATGTGTTTGCCTCTTCAAAGCATGTGAGTTCTTCAACAACCTTTCTCATAAAAGCGTAATGTCTAGCCATAAAGGAATCACACCTAAGTCTTGTTATTGGATACTTTACCCGATTAGACCTTCTTCACTCACCATTCCATTGATTTTGATATTAGTTGTTGGGCTTTGAGCTCTCCCCCTTTTCCCCATGATGGTCTGCATTGAGCTCACTCCATAAGTCTTCATCTTCTTCTATCTCTTGTATCTTTCCCTTGTGTGAACTCCTTGCATCATTTAGTTGAGTTGATGTAGGACTTCATTTATCCCAAACAGTTGACTAATCCAATCTCTAGTCTAGTTAGAATTGGCTCATCCCTTGAATTCATGTTTTTGTCATATTCATTACCTTGCATAGATATATTTGTGGCATATTAAGCTAAAGGTTCATAAAATCTATCATCCCTTGATACCCTTAGTTCCTTTTCTGTGGGGTTAGAGCATCTATAAGTTTTTTTTCACCAACATCCCTATAAAGGCATATCTCCCTAATCTATCATCAAGATTGCTCCTTAATTCAGTTGGAATCAATACATAAGATGTGCAACGAAAGAATCTCAAGTGTGATACATATCTCTTCCTTTTATATCAACCTTCATATGTTTTGGTAGCATGTATATCTGATATGGGAGCTTTATTCATGATGTTTATACCTATGGTTGCTGCATTAACCCAATCGCAATTGGGCATACCCATCTCCTTCATCATGAAGCTAGCACATTGTGAATGTACCTATTCTTCCTGTCTGACACAATATTTTGTTGACAGGTGTACTTGCATGTGATTTATCTTTTGATGCCATTAGTCTCTAGGAAATGAGAAAACTAAAGGGAGATGTATTCTCCCTACATTTCTCCTTAACTGCTTGATGTGCGTGTCACATTTCTTCTCATCAATGTCTTTGAAATTCTTCAAGTAATAAAATACATCAAATTTATGCTTCACACAATGGAGCCAAGCCATCCTTGTGCAATCAATAATGAAAGTTACAAAGTACCTATTACTTGCAATTGAATTTTCGTTTGTTGGTTCCCAAACATCTATATGAATGAGATCAAGTCAATGATAGCTCATAGGATTTTTCTTCTTGAATGATTACCTAGTGTGCTCACACCATTGCCAAGCGTCACAAAAAAAATTTAAGGGTTTGAGTATAGAAGTTAGGTATTCCTAGTAGTAAACTTTTCCTCTCCATGTCCTCCAATCTCAGAGTATTGATATGTCCATACCTTTAGTGTCGTAGTTCCAATTTCGCTACCGTCCTCCTTCCATATGTGAAGTATGTTGTGTGGTTGAAATTAGGTTGCACATACAAAGTGAATGGCCTACCCTCATTTTTCTGTTTGGCTATCAATCTCTACTCATGTTTATGGTTTTTGATCTCTATACATCTGACAAATCAAAATTTCTGATTGAGCTTGCCATGGAATACTCTCTCAACCATTTTCCTAAGAGAAACTAGATTCTCTGTCATTGTGCAAGCATGAAGAACATATCTCAAACACTTAGCTTTTTCAGAGCCATCCAACATAAAATCATCTATATGTATAATAGCATGAGGAGTATCATCACCTATTTCCACATACCCTTTGGTTGATGGTGCCTCTACATTTGAGAAGAACTCCTTCTTGCAACTCACATGATTCTTGCATCAGCTATCAACCTACCATGTGCTTTAGCCTTGTGTCTTGTAGTCAAACATCTACATCATAGCTAGCATATACTCATTTGCATTGGAAGTGGATGCATAATTACATTCTCCTTTATAGGTTGAATATCTATTGTCACTTTGATAGCACTCCCTTTCATAGTGTCCATACTTGCCACAAACGAAGCATCTTTTTGAGTTGTTGTTGTCTCTATTTTAGTTGAAACTTCCTCATCGACTTTAGAACTCACCTGTCCCTCTTGATGAAGATTATTTTCATCCTTCATCTTGATCATCACAATTTGATAGTCTAGCTTGCCTTCCTTTTCCTCAATCTTGGCTCCTTCATTTTCCTCTACCTTTGCTTGCATAGAAAGCTTAGGCTTGATTTCCATTTATCTTTGAGCCTCCAATATTCATCTCCTCGATCACCATCAAGGCCACCAACTAGTCAAAACCAAGAAGAGTATCTTTGACTTACAAAGATGTTCTAGAAGCCTTCCACTTCTTATCATCGCTAAGCCCATTCAAGGTGTATGCAACTAGATCATCATGATCTATGTGAAAGCCTATGGAGCCCAATGCATCCGTGGCCTCTTTGATTTTCAAAATGTAGTCATTTATATTGGTACTAGGTGCATTCCTCAACTTTTTAAGTTTATTCTTGAATTGAATCTTTCTTTCTTTGGTTCAATTGGATTAAAGTGTTTGTAGGGTCTCAAATACCTTCGTGAAAGTTTCTTGATCTTGTATATGTCCTATCATTGCATTGCTAATGTATTGACATAATTTGAAGATGACTCTCTTATCTTTTTCATTCCACTCTTTAAAATTCGTTAATTCATCAAGAGTTGGATTCTCTCCTAATCTAGTTCTTGCATTTGTGCTACTAATGAGACCCCATAATTATTTCCCCATGAGATAGCTAGATATTCTAAATCTACCTAGCTGGTCATTGTTTTTCTCCAACCTCTCCGTTTGAGTCCTACATTCTGACATGGTGAGCGCTTCGACATTCTCCTAGATCCCTTTTCTCCAACCTCTCCATTTGAGCCCTACATTTTGACATGGTGAGCGCTTCGACATTCTCCTAGATCCCTTTTCATGGTTCATAAGTACTAAAGAGATGAGGTTCATACTCTCCATCTTCACTAGTAGACTCCCTTTGCTTTATTTTGTGCTCTTGAACTTGATTCAGCAAATCTTCTTACTTCAATTTCCTTCAATGAACTCTCCCGATCCTTCTTGAATATCTTTGTATGTCAAAAAGGTCTAATAGCAATGATAGAAGATTAGACCTTCTCTATGCAACTTTGAAGCATAGGTGGCCTCACAAGCTCACTCACAAAACTTTTGTTCACTCAAATGAATGGTTCTATGAACTCTTGAGGACCAAATTTGAAAGATTTTGCACAAATAAACTAATTTAATGAGCATGCTAATGTAAGTTATAGCAACATTATATTTTGCCTCCACGACAAGTAGGTTATTTCCTTCATGAGGCATGCACACAAAGACTTCTTCTCACTCTAGGGAATCTTTCTCTCCAAATATGCAAAGATTGAACCTGAGATTTGAGAGAAGTTTAAGTGAAAAAAATAGCTTTCTAGAAACCTAAAAATTACATAATAGTCAATAAGATTTGATAGGGGGATGTTTCTTAACACTAAGATCTATGTAGCTCATACAAACACAAATGTGTGAGCTAGATATGGCTACTAAGAGTTGAATGAAATCATTCAAGCAAGCAAAGAGCTTATTAAGGAATGGGTCTACTAAAGTATTCAAACTCTTGGAGAGCTTACACACATGTGGGATCACATATTTCGACTAAAATGTTTGTTCACATACACTTCAAAAGATTCCCTATAAGCTAGGAATCACTTTTCCTAAATTATAGGCTTTATCACACCTAAGTGTGAATGTTGACTTATGGTAGTTTTGAGGACGATTTCAAATTCATATTTGAACTTGATTTCTCATGCTTGTTATCTTGCTTCATATTGCTCCATGTGGCTTCCATCCAATGTCTCAATAATATAATAAGGTTGAAGCTTGAGTTTAACAAGCTCACCTATGAAAAAATCTTCTTTGACTTTTTAAGCATTGAGCACAAGTTCTATACGATTGCTTATTCCCCCATCTTGTATCCTAATATGTGATATGCAACTACTTGAGTGCTTCTGCTTCTTCATGGATATGCAACTTCCTTGTGTTTTGAGAGTGATGTGCATGAACACACTTAGGACCATTGAATGCTTTTTTTCCCTCTTTAGGAGGTTTTTCTCTACTAGCTTGTATATATGCCTATATCCCTAATAAGTTTCCTTTCTTTGTACATTCACTTGATAATTCATTTCATGTTGTGTTGTACTCCAAGCTTCTTCTTCTTCTTAAATTTGTTGTTCATGTGCTTTTGTAGACCTAAAGGTCTGATAATTGGTGTTAGGGCAGATCCCTGTTTCATCTAAAGTGTCGTCAACACCCTTCAAGTCATAGCCTCAAAATCACACCAAAAATGGTGAGTATACTCAAGGAACTTATGATTTCAAAACAATGTTTCTTTGTGGTATTAATTTTTATTTATGAAAAGGAACTTTGGAAATTGGCATCGAGATTTTTATATGAGCTCCTTTTGGACTCTAAATGCAATATCCAAGCACCTACACATCCAATTTTGTCCTTTTTTAATGAAATACATATACATGTTTTGGTTCACGAGTACAAGAGCCTTGAAGCCTACTACACGTTTACTAGAGCTCGAAAGGGTGTTTGTGATCAACTTTTTGAAACACAACCATTTTTCACTCTTGCACATTCATAAAAAAAAGTTTATTTGTATTTTGATGATAACGGGTGGGTATGGTTAAATAGTGTGATAATGACAAATACATCTCCCATGCCTTAAAATAGATATATGTTTGATGGACATAGAGGAGCACTTATATTTTTTTTAAGCTACATGTTTGCCAATGATATCAATAGGAAATAAGAACCAATTGAGAAGTCTCCCAAGGAAAAAATTCTCAATGAGGTACAAGATTTTTTAGTTTCT
The DNA here is from genome assembly GCA_020310875.1 of Ceratopteris richardii. Lineage (NCBI taxonomy): Eukaryota > Viridiplantae > Streptophyta > Polypodiopsida > Polypodiales > Pteridaceae > Ceratopteris > Ceratopteris richardii. The sequence goes on along the minus strand of CM035420.1, from coordinate 153,588,542 downwards.
TGGTGTGCCATTTGTCTTTCACAACTCCCATAGGACATTCGTGAATCTAAGAATAAAATATTGCATCCATATCTAGGCATGATTGTGATGGAATTCTTACATGGCATTCATGTAATTTGGATTGCCGGCTTTGTTGAGATATCAAGCTCAACATGTGATGATCCAGGATGACACATATCAATTTTTCACTTCTCTAACATGTATCGTGGTCACGCGAGTATATATAAGGGATTCTTCATTGAGCTTTACTAGATTTATCTACCGAGAGTGATGGCACATTTTTTTCTTGCCACCTCACTCATTTGTAGACCTTCAGATTTTCCTTATGTATTGTTCTTTATATGTTGCACTTGTTGTTTTGTTCTTTTAAGTCATTCTTAAACCTTCCTTTTATGTAATAAAAGAAGAAAAAGATCATCCTTCCTTGCCTCAATCTATGTGTGTGCTTCTCTTTGAGTGTGAGTGTGTGTGTGTGTGTGTGAGCTCTCTTCCTTTTCTCCTTCCTCGTGACATGCTATCAAGGCCATTGTGCTATAGAGAGCTCATGGAGAAGGCACATGGTGAAGAGTAAGCGAGAAGGCATGGAGAAAGTGAGATTCACAAACACCCTCAAATTGCTAAGACTATAGACCTGTTAAGAGTGTATGAAGTATAGAATCAAGGAGCATGAAAGGTAATGTATTGTCTATCTGTTAGTGCTCATCATGATCTATGTGAAAGCCTATGGAGCCCAATGCATCCCTGACCTCTTTAATTTTCAAACCGTAGTCATTTATATTGGTACTAGGTGCTTTCCTCAATTTTTTGAGTTTATTCTTGAATTGAATCTTTCTTGCTTTGGTTGAATTGGATTAGTGTTTCGAGAGTTTGCAATACCTTCGTGAAAGTTTCTTGATCTTATATATGTCCTATCATTGCATTGCTAATGTACTAACATAATATGAAGACAACTCTCTTATCTTTCTTATTCCACTCTTAATAATTCGTTGATTGATCAAGATTTCGATTCTCTCCTAATCTAGTTCTTGCATTTGTGCCACTAATGAGACCCCATAATTATTTCCCCATGAGATAGCTAGATATTCTAAATCTCCATGGCTGATCATTGTTTTTCTCCAATGTCTCCATTTGAGTGATACATTCTGACATTGTGAGCATTCCTACATTCTCCTAGGTCCCTTTTATGCAAGAGAAGTGGGCAATAATATTATACTTTACCTCGGTGGTTCACAAGTACTAAATAGATGAGGTTGGTACTCTCCTTCTTCACTAGTAGACTCCCTTTGCTTTATTGTGTGCTCTTGAACTTGATTCAACAAATCTTCTTACTTCAATGTCCTTTAATGAATTTTCCTGATCCTTCTTGAATATCTTTCTAAGTCAAAAAGGTTTGATATCAATGGGAGAATCTTAGACCTTCTCTATGCAGCTTTGAAGCATAGGTGGCCTCACAAGCTCACTCACAAAACTTTTGCTCACTCAATGGAATGGTTCTATGAACTCCTGAGGACCAAATCTGAGAGATTGTGCACAAATAAATTAACTTAATAAGCATGCTAATGCAAGTTATAGCAATATTATATTTTGCCTCCAAGACAGGTAGGTTATTTCCTTCACGAGGCATGCACACAAAGAGTTTCTTCTCACTCATGGAACGCTTTCTCTCGAAATATGCATAGATTGAACACGAGATTTGATAGAAGTTTAGGTCAAAAGAATAGCTTTCTAGAAACCTCAAAATTGCATTATAATGAATAAGATTTTATAGGGGGATGTTTCTTAACACTAAGATTTATCTGACCCATACAAACACAAATGTGTGAGCTAGATATGCCTACTCAAAGTGAATGAAATCACTCAAGAAAGCAAAGATCTTATTAAGGAATGGGTCTACTAAAGTATTCAAACTCTTAGAGAGCATACACACATGTGGGATCACATATTTGGACTAAAATGTGTGTTCACATAGACTTCAAAAGATTCTCTATAAGCTAGGAATCAGTTTCCCTAAATTATAGGCTTTATCACACCTAAGTGTGATCTATGACTTATGGCAGTTTTGATAGGGATTTCAAATTCAAATTTGAACTTGATTTCTCATGCTTGATATCTTGCTTCATGTTTCTCCATGTGGCATCTATCCAATGGCTCAATAATGTAATAAGGTTGAAGCTTGAATTTAACAAGCTCACCAATGAAAAAAATCTTCTTTGAGTTTTTAAGCATTGAGCACAACTTCTATACGATTGCTTATTCCCCCACATTGTATCCTAATATGTGATAAGGTCAAAGATACTATTAGTTATATGTTGAGACATGATGAATGTAAGTTGCTTTTCCCTCTCATTAGCTGCCTATCAGATCTCATTTTTCTAGGAAGAATTCTAGTTCCAACAAGCCCTTCCCATTATAATACATTGACTCTAAACCTTAATGTTGTAACTCTTCATGTCCAACATATCTATTTGACCATCCTTCCTTCTTCTTTGAAGTTTTGTGCTCCGGAAAGCCTCTTTTTCAAGTTGCAATGCAATTCTAAGCTCTCAAATATATTCTCTTTGAAAAAATAGCTCTCTCCTTCCATCATTCTAGCTTGAGTGCTTCGCCTTCTTCATGGATTTGCAACTTCCTTGTGTTTTGCGAAGTTTATGTTTACTTAATTAATTGCATAGTTTCATTCTTCTTGGCTCAACTTTGTTGATATAGTTTTGTAGTGATGTGTGTGAACAAATTTAGGACCATTGAATGCTTTTGTTCCCTCTTTAAGATGTTTTTCTCTAGTGGCTTGTATATATGCACATATCCCTAATTAGTTTCCTTTCTTTGTACACTCACTTGGTAATTCATTTCATGTTGTGCTGTACTCCAAGCTTCGTCTTCTTCTTACTTTTGTTGTTCATGTGCTTTCGTATACCTAAAGGTCCAATAATTGGTGTGAGAGCAGATCCTTGTTTCATCTAAAGTGTCATCAACACCCCTTGAGTCATAGCCTCAAAATTGCACAAAAATTGGTGAGCATACTCAAGGCAATTATTATTTCAAAACAATGTTTCTTTGCGGTATAACTCTTTTTTATGAAAAGGAAGTTTGGAAATTGGCATCGAGATTTTTATATGAACTCCTTTTGGACTCTAAATAAATTATCCAAGGACCTACACATCCAATTTTGTACTTTTTTAATCAAAGACATAAACATGTTTTGGTTCACGGGTATAAGAGCCTTGAAGCCTACTACACGTTTACTAGAGCTCAAGAGGGTTTTTGTGATCAAATTTTGGAAATACAACAATTCTTGTACATCGAGGTATTTAATCAGTGGCCATGGCTCAAATAAGTGATGTATTCTGAATGTTGGTTGATGAGGATAGGCTGGATGGTATGAATAACCCATTGTGGGCATATATGATGTGTCATGTATTTGTAGCGAAAGGGCAATGGAATATTGTGTAGATTTTTGAAAAATGTCATACTGCACTTGCAAATATAGTTATTCAAGGTGATGCATATGGTGTTGAGGATGACGATATTCAAATTCATGTTCCTGTTGCGGATCCTATTGTACCTACTACATGGCAACTTGGTTTGCATGGCAGAGATGCTAAGGAACAGGCATTGATAGCGTTTTTTGCCAAACATGCCATTATCCCTCACCGTTGCTCTTGCAAAAGTGAGAATAT
>CM035420.1:153472365-153579865 GCA_020310875.1 Ceratopteris richardii | reverse complement strand
CTTCAAAATTAAAAAACTAAAAGTCATGTGATGGGTCATCTCTCCTTTCATTTTAGAGGGTTAACAATCTACACTAAATTCATTATGGTTTATATTTTACAGGGTCCTATTTCTCCTATGTACTACTGGATTATGATGAAGTGTGTATTTGGTGGTTATCTTCGTCTTTATTCCTCTTTCTGACAACTAGGAATAAAGCTTGTGGGAGAACTTTTATTCCCCCCATCAGCCCTTAGTCTCTTAAGGGTTTTTACTTGTTTGATATTCCACAAAACTCACATACTTCTTAAAGTATGAGAACACTTCATCTTTATGCTTCAAGAAATAAACCATCATCTATTTGCTACAATCATCTATGAAAGACACATAGTACCTTGAATCTGAGATGCATTGCTCTTTACTTGGTCCCAAACATCTCTGTGCACATGCTCCAAAATGTCTCCATGCATGTACTCATTCTTTGTGAATGAGTACTTGTGAGATTTCCCAAATTGGCATGCACTACAAATGTAAATCATATGTATCTTGGAAATTTTGGGTAGTCTAATCACATGTTGCTCTCCGCTAATTTTCTTTAGGGTTATCTCTCCAATGTTAGAAAATCTCATATGACAAACCTCTAACTCTGATAGGGTTTAAGTACCATAACTGAACAATGCTATGTTCCTAGTGTCTTGGAGTAAAAAAGTGAACATTTAACCTTTTTTTTTCTCTGCTTATCCTCTTTAAACCTTGATATTGATCCTCTACATAGGCTCCATTCTATGTGAACATCAACTCTAAACCTTTCTTGAAAATTTGACCTACACTTATTAGGTTCTTAGTAATACTATCTACATAGAGAACTTTGCTCAATAGATTCATATTACCATGTGGATTGTTTACATCTCCTATTCTCTCCATAGGGTGACTCACATCATCTCTTGTTCTAAAATCTACTGATTCTTTGGATCTTCCAAGTGAGCAAGCAATGTTGCAATCTATGGTACATGGTTTGACAATCTAGAGTCAATATAATCTCATCTCTTGGGACTCATCATCACTCTATCTGTTTTAGTGTCTTCTTCTTTTGCAGCCTTCTTCAAAGTTTTTGTTATATTTATGGTTTCTCTATACATATGAGTTGTTGTATCTTTCTCTATAAGCTCAATATCCACATCTATTCTATACTCTTATTCTATATTTTCTTGGGTTCATGAAGCAATGATCTATGATGTGGTTCATAAATCAACATATGGCACAAAGAGAGGATCTTGGAATGCTCCCCCCTACCTTATATCGTCACTCTACTTCTTGCTCTTGAGCTTCTATTGATGTGGTTCACTACTCCACATATGGCACAAAGACAGGAGCTTGGAGCACTCCCCCTACATTATATTCTCACTCTCTTGCTCTTGATCTTCTATTTTTACCGACAAAGTGAGCATGGGAGGTGATTCCTTCATCATCAGGATTTGCGCCTTTTCCTTTTCCATCGTTACTTCTACTTTTATTTATCTAAAAGGCATAAGATTGATTGCCTTTTCTATTCTCATTTTTTTTCATAAGTTTTAGCTCATGATTGAATACTCGTCCCATCAGTGTCTTGAAATATTGCACCATCGTATTGATGTACAAGTCCAAGGCACAAGTAAATGCTTCCTACTTGTAATCAGCTTTGATTCCATTGATGACTTGCCTCACAATTTTTTCTCCATCAATAATCTGTCCAATGTCCTTCATCTTGGTGAAAAACGTTAGTGACATGTTGCTTCGGTAGCTTCTTGACTAATGTGAAATCCACCCACAACTGATGAGGTTGTGTCTCTCCTTTTGCAAGACAAGCAATCTAGAATGCGTAAAAGTTGTTTGATTGAGGGAAAACAAGCACTTGCTATCTCACAAAATGGAAAAAGAAAGTATGTTTCAGCTTTGGGTTCATCAAAAGCAAAGGCTCAACCTTCCTCCTCCAGTCATTCCCGTTAGGAGGGACTAATTTTTTCGAAGAATCCACTCAACATGTCCTTTTCATTAAGATTGACTTAGACAATGCTTATGAAAGACTCAAGTGGGACTTCATGTTCCATTCCTGAAAGCCTTGGGCTATCACCAAAAATTCACTAAGATGATCTCAACATTGCTGGGAAATGCCTCAACTCAAATATACATGAACGACCAGCTTTCTCAAGCTATTCTATTAAAATGTTTTACTCGGCAAGGATGCCCCTTGGCCTCTCCGCTTTTTGCAATCCATGTTGATGGGCCCAACAACTTTGTTAAGCATCATGCATGCTTAGAACTTATTCAAGTGCTTTATCTTTCTCTCAATCAAGAAGAGAGGATTATGAGAGTCTTTGCACATGGCACAAACGCTTTTTGCATAATGGTCTGGCCAGCATTGATACCTTTTGGTGGTGTCTAAATACATTTTGTGAGGCACTAGGCTCCATTATATAACACTCTAAAACTACTTTCAAGGGTGTTGCTAGTCTACACTATATCAAAGTCATATATATATATATATATATATATATATATATATATATATATATATATATATATATATATATATATATATATATATATATATATATATATATATATATATATATATATATATATAGTTAGTTAGTTAGTTAGTTAGTTAGTTAGTTAGTAAGTTAGTAAGTTAGTTAGTTGGTTGGTTAGTTAATATGTATGGATGTATATATAGTATGTCATTTTCGTCTGAAAAAAAATAGAACTCGTCGTTTTGCAGAACTCGTCGTTTTGCCTGAACGATAGAAACAACAGTTAATAGTAAACTTGAACATTCTTGTAACTTGATTGAGCTTCTTCACCCTCATGATTCCATTGTCATTAGAAGACATTGCACGATATCAGTCAATCTGTCAATAACTAGCTCACAGGATCAGGCTAGCTGATCCACTTTTGCCCATTACTCTTTAAATTGCTATTCTTAGATATAAGTAACTGAGAAGCGAAGACCAATTGAATAGTATAAAATCCCAATGGTCTTAGACGATATATCTTACACTAAAATAGAGAACCAATGATCGATTCGTTTGATGGAAAGAAATTTTAATATTTTGGAACTAAGAAGCCAATTGAACAGCTGAATGGAATAAATAAAAAAAGAAATACGTTTTGCATGTGAAGATCAAAAGAGGGCACCAATCTTCATCATAAACATTCTTGCTAGAAAACTGGAAAGATCAAGAAAGGGTGCCAATCATCTTCATAAACATTCATCAGCTATCGCTTTTCATAAACGTTGAACAGTGCTCTTTGCTGGCTTGTCTTATGACTCTAACACAGATTTCAAGCTCTACAAATCTGATAAATTGGATATTTTTGTACCTTTTGAATAATAAAAGTGCAGTATTCTAATGTGTGAATCGTTATAGAATAAGATCTCATTTGTGAACAACAAGGAACGACCGTCGACAAAGAATCTAGAATTTCTACATTGATCCAGAAGAGGTTCAATAGGAGGACGTCTTCGGAAATGAGTAGGTATCATACTTATAGTGTGTATCGATAGATATTTATCATCCATACTTCTTTGCGTTGGAAAAATTCGGACCCCTTTTATTGATATGTACCGAGCCACATCAAGTAGCTCCGCTCCATTCTCTAGAAGTTCTATCTGTCTTTCTCGATACTATTGATTTTATTGCTTTTTTTCTCGCATGTGCTACCCTTTGTCTCTACCGTGTTGAACTCTCTGATGATTGAATATCGCACGTGATACAATAAGTCCAGACAAATCCTTCCTATTTTTCTTTCCAGCAACAGGGATAGGCAGATTTCATAGGTGATTTGGGGTCTCTTTGTTTGATAAAGATAATGCATCATTTTTAGGGTATTATTATAGCGGAATCCAACAAAGAAATGCAATAGACACTAAATCAATGCTTGCTCTATCGTCATATTTGCAACCACTCAAATGTGCATGAGACTCGAGGACATCGAAGAAAGCCTCGGACTCGACTATGAAGACGAGACTATTGACACTGATGTTCTTTAAGTAACAGGGTCAACGTGTGGAAGGGTCAACATGTGGAAGGGTCAACATGTCGAATCAATTGACGTGGAACAACGGAAGAAAATTAGAAGGTACTCTGAGATTTAAGAGAAATTTAAAAATTGATGATAACAGAAAATCGCGAAGTGATCGGTGGAAACAAACTATGGAAAACAAGAAAACATCGCGAGCGTATGTGGAGAACAGTAGAGCAACCAAGAAATTTTGTGGTGCCATGGCTTGGTGCAAAAGTCATCATACACGAAGACAAAACATTACGGGCCTCTTTTTTTTCCTATCCGAAAGGTGCATGGTGTGGAAACAAGTACAGCGAATTTTTTCAACGATCAATCCATCAACTGAAAACAAGTGTTGCTTTTCCAGAAGATTGCCTGCTCGACCTCCTAAAATATCAAGAAAAGAGCCCTCTGAAATTTTTGGGAAATAAAAACTCTGGTGGAACACAAAATGAGTGTTCCATAAAAGAAACTCGCTCCTTTTCTTGGAAAGAAGAGTCGACCACTATGATAGCTCCCCAGTCTTTAATCACTTGAGGTTGCTTGTGTTAAACAACGACAATCTTAGAAGAAAAAGAATCCCTCCTGAAGGGGATACCTGAAGGTCAGAACCAAATTAATCCTTCATAAAACGGTTTTCAAAATTCTCTGTCTTTTTTACTTTTATTCTTCTTAATTCGATACTGAATAGCACTTGATAAAAAAACCCTTAATTTCACTTGTTCGTGCGCACTTTAGGAGGGCTGATCGTGAACCCTTCTACGAATTTCTTTCCATGAATAACTCTTTTAAACGATAACAATTTTCTCAAAAAATCAATAAGATTGTCAAAGAAAGACTGAATCATGAAATGATAAGAAGAAATATGAAACTTCTATTGATAGAAACTGAATGCAAGATCAGAAATAGAACGCAATAAACCTCGCGTCTAAAAAGCATTTTACATATTGTCCTTAGGAAGACCAAATAGTTTTAAAGCTACCATACTCTATGCCTTCCTTTGGCGGTGGACCGCTAGATTATGGAGAGGTTGATATGTGACTCGAAAGCCTCAAGATGAGAACCAAAGCCGTACCAATTTTGTACCATCTTCTAGTATTCTTCTGACAGATTATAATGCTGAATCTGAAAATTTAAAGAAAGATGATGTGGTCGGTCATCTGTCCTTTCATTTTAGAGGATTGAGAGCGTACACTACATCAACGCTTTATATATATATATATATATATATATATATATATATATATATATATATATATATATATAGAGAGAGAGAGAGAGAGAGAGAGAGAGAGTGTGTGTGTGTCTTTTTCCTTGGAAAAAGAGAATTCGTCGCTTTGCCTGCGCTGAACATTCGTTTAACCTGATTGCGCTTCTTCACCCTCAAGATCCGAACATTGTTAAAAACTTTGACACCTTCTCGCAAGCTTAAACTCATCTTATGACGTATTCTTCATCCTTAAATGATCTACTCGGTCTTTTGGTATAAATATGAAGATAAATATGCTGATGATACTTCATCCTTTTTGCTTACACAATTGAGATGGACTGTCGGGTAACCTTTCTAAACGGGCAAATAGGCATATATATTTCATGGATTTATTTGATTGGGAACTTCTGCGTTGGCTCCAATGTTTTGTTAAAAGGTAGAATGATTGAGCTTGAGGTTTACTTGCACTCGTCCTTCGGTCTGGCTTACTAGGTTTAAAACTATTCTGTTCTTGAGTGGTACCTTCCATTGGATATCTTTTTCTTTTCAGATATCATTTATGTAAAGAGTTGCATTTTGGGGTTGTATTGACTACAGTAAAGAAAACAATGGAAATGACTACAGTAAAGAAAACAATGGAAAACTCTGGTAGAACAAACAATGAGTGTTCCATAAAGGAAACTCGCTACTTTTCTTGGATAGAAGAGTCAACCACTATGATAGCTCTCTAGTATTTCATCGCGAGAGGGTGCTTGTGTTAAAGAGTGACAACCTTAGAAGAAAAAGAATCCCTCGTGAAGGAGCTACCTGAAGTCAGAAACAAATTAATCCCTCATAAAACACTGTTCAAAATTGTATGTCTTTTATGCTTCTTTCTAGATCTCTTGAACTCTTATTTTTCAACATGGACCCTTCCAAAGTGGTACTATTTCTCCTCTCTAGTACTCGATTATGCTCAAGTGTGTATTTGGTGGTTATCTCTACTTTATTACCCTATGCTGAAATTAGGAATAAGACTTGTGGGAGAACTGTGATTCCCTCCATCAGCCATTAGTCTCTTAAGGGTTTTACCTGTTTTATTTTTCCACAAAACTTACACACTTCTTAAACTACGAAAACACTTCATCTTTATGATCCAAGAAATAAACGATCATCCATCTGCTACAATCATCAATTGAAAGCCATATAGTACCTTGAATTAGAGATGGATTGCTCTCTAATTGGTCTCAAAAATCTTTGTTCACAAGCTTTGAAATGTCTCCATGTATGTGCCCCTTCTTTGTGAATAGGTACTTGTGGGATTTCCCAAATTTGCATGCACTACAATTGTAATTCATATGTATCTTTGAAATGTTGGGCATTCCAAACACATATTGATCTCCATTAACTTTCTTTAGAGTTCTTTCTCCAATGTAAGCAAATCGCATCTGAGAAACCTCTAACTCTGATAGGGTTTGAGTACCATAATTGAGCAATGCTATGTTCCTAGTGTCTTGGAGTAAAAAAAGTGAATAATTCACCTTTTCGTTCTCCTTTTCTTATCCTCTTCAAATCGTGATATGGATCCTCTACATAGGCTCCATTCTATGTGAACCTCACATGTAAACCTTTCTTGAAAATCGGACCTACACTTATCACATTCTTATTAATACTAGGTACGTAGAGAACTTTGCTAAATGATTCAAGCTACCGTGTGGATTGTTTACATTTCCGTCTTTCTCCATAGGGTGCCTCATGTCATCTTTTGTTATGAACTCAACTTATTCTTTGGATCTTCAAGTAAAAAAGCAATGTTGCATTCAGTGTTACATGGTTTGAGAAACTAGAGTCAATATAAAAGACATGCTCATCTCATTTACACTTCTTCATCGGAATTTTTATGAGCATGAGTGAGTACGTTTAGGACTGTTCATCACTCTATTTTTTCTAGTGTCTTCTTCCTTTGTAGCGTTCTTGAAATTTTTTTTTATATCTATTGTTGTTCTATACATATGAAATGTTGTATCTTTCTCTAAAAGCTCCATATACACGTCTATTCTATACTCTTCTTTTATGGTTTCTTGGGTTCTTGAAACAATGATCTATGATGTCGTTCCTTAATCCACATATGGCACAAACAGAGGAGCTTGGAGCTCTCCCCCTACCTTATATTATCGCTCTACTTCTTGCTTTTTAGTTTCTACCTTTGCCTACAAAGTTAACTTGGAAGGTGATTCCTTCATCATCAGAGTTTTTGTCTTTTCTTTTTCCATTGTTACCTTTACTTTTATTTATCTAGAGGGAAAAGGATTGCTTGACTTCTTATTCTAATTCTTCTTCATACGTTTGACCTCATGATTGAATATTTTCCCCATGAGTGTGTTAAAGTCAGACACCATCATATCGATGTACAAGTCCATGGCATAACTCAATGCTTCCTACTTGTTATCAACTTTGAATACATTGATGACTTGCCTCACAATTTTTTCTCCATCAATAATCTCTCCAATGTCCTTAATCTTGGTGAAAACATCAATGAAACTTTGCTTCGGTAGCTTCTTGAGCGATGTGAACTCCACCCACAATTTATGAGATTGTATCTCTTTTTTTGCAAGAAGAGTAGTCTAGAGTGAATAGGAGTGGTTTGATTGAGGGAATGCAAGCACTCATTCCGCTAATTATGCTAATTTGCAAAAGAAAAAAAGATGCAAATATTTTTGAAAGGCTCGTCATAATATTCATCCTGGATATCACATTACCTAGGTGTTGGGATCTCTATGCCCCTTTCTCCAAATATGTGTGATAACATGGTGACGATCTAGAGAGTGAGAACCGAAAGAATTCTACAAAATATGAAGCCTCTTGTTGAAGCTCCCATATTGGATGATGAAATTCTTTAACTTATTGATTTTCTTCCTAAATCCAAAAGCCGATGGTTGGCTGGCCTCCCTAGTGAGCTTTTCCAGAACTTCAAGATTGTGGTGAATATTCCATTATGTTTGGTGTGGTAAGAGGCCATCTCTTTCAATGCATTGGTAGAATGTCTAAATGAAGGCATTCTGAAACATATTCACAAAAAGGGTAGCAAAAGCAAGACTGAAAATTGGTGAGCAATTTATGATGTTACAAACTCGTTACAAGAGCTTTCCTAAGGTTATTGCTAATCGAATTGCTTATCACTTACAAAACTAGAGCAGTGAGGTTAAAAAGGGGTTCATGAAGGGGAGCTTCATCCTCAAGTCCATCATTGATGTTTGGGAACGACTAATTTTTTGGAAGAATCCATGCAAGATGTCCTTTCCATATGCAGGGATGCCCCTTGGCCTCGCTTCTTTTGCAATCCCTATTGATGGGTCCAACTTCCTTGTTAAGAATCATCCATGCTTAGGTCTTATTCAATTCCTTTATCTTTCTCTTAATCAAGACATGATGATCATGAGAGTCTTTGCAGATGACACAAAATTTTTTGTGTAATGGTATTTCGAGCATTGATACCTTTTTGTGGTTCTTAAAGACATTTTGTGAGGCATTGGGCTCCAAAATAAACCACTCTAAAACCGCTTTCAAGGTTGTTACTATGCAACAACTCAAATTTTTGTTCAGCATGCTTGTGATTTGATTGCAACAGACAAATATTTTGCCTTTTAGGTATTCCAATGTGATATGATCTTTTGATGCGTCAGCAATGGAATTGGGGTCTTTCTAAGATCCATAATAAGTTTTTTTACAAGAAAGGTATGCACATCAACGTGGCTGGGTGAGCTATGGTGGTTAACACATTCCTTCTTTCTTAGATTATTTACTTTCACTCTTGTTAGCGAGTAAAGGACCATGAGATTGTCTAATTGGAAAGACGTTGGAAAAACTTTGTCTTGTTAGAAGACCCTAACATAAGGGGCCCCCAAAAGTTCAATAGGTTACTTGCATAAGGCTAAAAGATAAAGGTGGTTTGGGCATTCTAGACATTGAAGGAAGGGCCAATAAGTTGGTGGAAAAATAGTTAATTAAAACATGGATCAATAGTGAAGCCTTTTGTTCCAAATTGATTTTTAGAAACAAGAGTATTCTTAGGGAGGATATAAGTGTCTAGATCTTCTCACTCTTATTTTCTTCTCCTATCCAATGACTCCCAAACGCTTGAGCTTACTGTGCTATTTGTGAGGATTTGGAAAAGGTGAAAGAATATCTTAGTTTCAATAAATATTGGAAATCAGTTATCGATATTTCACAAAATTATTGGATGTGGCTCCCTATCAAGGGCATCAAAGGTGTTGAGACGTGGAACCTCCAAAAGGTAGGAAGCTTTGGAACAAAGGATTTCATTTGTGGAAGCACGTATGGATTCAAGGCACATTCAAATGGTTTAGATTTGAGGATATTGACTCTGATAGGAGAGTGGACTCTGAATATGAGAAATGGTGCTTGTTGCAATGTAGATTCAATGGTTGGGAGTGATGGAAGACTCCCATTCTTATTGGGCATGACTCCCCTTAGGTTAGGGGCCTATTGTGGCACAATGAAGATAGTCTTAATAAAATTCCAAGACTGAAGAAGAATGTGGACTTTCATGTCACACTTAGTACGAGATGTTGTGGATTGGTAAGTTTTAGGTGGGATTTTAAGTTCCAATCCCTTTGGAATCGCCACATCAAGATGAAAAACAAGTATTTGTTATGTGCTAAATCTGCCACTAGGGAATTTTGATCAATGTAAAAGCCGACAAAACTTATGGAGCCGTCAGTGGTGTAAACAGTACCTTCATGGTAATGAGTACATGGAACACCTCTTATTTTCATGTCCCATGTCAATTTCATTCTCCTATGCCCTTGGGAGAATCATCCTGTGGTAGGGAGGTCAACTAGAAGCAAGTGTTATTGGTTGACGCGGTCAGATGTTCCTCAACATTGTCAAATACTATAAGAGCCAAGGCCCTCTATAAGATCTCAAAAGAAAGGTGTGCTACCAACTTTTGTAGCCCTCCAAGAAAATGGTAAATCAATAAATAACTTTTGCTTTTAGGAAAAATAATTGAAATTGTAAGAAGTTTTCGCTTTTTAGACATCATAGAATGTATTTTCTTTAGAGAAACAAGATTAAAAGCAAGTGGATTGTTATGAAGGGGATGAAAGGAATATCAAACTTCTTTGTAATGTATTCTATCAGATTCTTTGTGGAATTTGGGGGGTCTCATGTGTTCTAGGTCCGGTCGCTTGTGGAGTTGTTCTTTTTATCAATTAAACTTTGGACCGAGCTTCCTTTCGAATAAAAAGAGACATTGAATCATGATATGAAAAGAAAAAAATAAAAACTTCTACTCTAAGAAACGTGATCAACTTCAGCAATAGAAATAAACCTTTGGTCCTTAAAATCACCATATTCTATGCCTTCCTTTGATGGTGTATTGCTAGATTATTGAGCGATTAGAATGTGATCGGACGTCCTCTAGATGTGAAACCAAAAGCGTAGCTCCTCATCCTGGTGAAGATCTTGTACCATATTCTAGTATTCATCAGACATACCATAATGCCGAACTTCAAAATTAAAAAACTAAAAGTCATGTGATTGCTCATCTATCCTTTTATTATACAGGGAGTCTACAATATATCGAAATCATTTCTATATATATACTTTGTGATGTTACTTGATCTAGATCTTCTGACGTTCTTCTTATGTTTTTGTTGGTGCAAACCAATCATCAATTGAAGATTTGAAGGACAAAGGATGGAGATGAGATCAAGCTTTGAAGCAAAGAAGATGGATACATTCACAGAGTGAAAGACATGTACACATATGTACATTAGTTAAGACATAGGTTACTTATACTTATGCTTTGATATAAGTCTGTACATAATTGCCTATAAATACTTTTGAAAATGTCGGGGCAAGTAGAGAAGACAAGGAGAGACAATAGGAGATCATGAGATTAGTGTATTGAGAAGTAGAAAATGTCATTAGACATGTGTGAAGTGAGTAGAACTCTCCATTCTCACTCAGTTGTAAATTTCTGAGAAATAGAAGGAAAAATTGCGCCCGATGTTTCTGTGTTTTCTCCCTGTGTGATAGATCTTTTGTGAGTTCCTTTTGGAGATATCTAATTCCATAGTTAATCAATCTATGGCTAGAGTTTAAGAGTCTAATTGTGATCAGGCTAAGAGAATTGTGTGTAGGAACATTTACATGTGAGAAAGTACTCACTGGTTCCTGAAACAGGCGCAAATTTCGATCTTAATGATTTGATCATTTCTCACTCCATAGTTTAAAGTTTTGTGCAAGTAAGCACTTAATCTTTAAGTTGGAAGGTAAGCTACTTGTGGTTAGAAGCATTTGCTTAAACGGGTTCTATACTGAGAGAATTAAAGTTAAGAAGTTAGGGGTCTCCAAATCGACTTCTCAGAAGTGCAGATTTAGACATAGCTGATTTGGTAAGTAGATTTCTCAAGATCTACTAAACCTTTTGAAGTAACTTGACTTGGAGAAGGTGCGCAATCTTTAGGCGACACCTTGTGCAAAGTTTCATCAAAAACTTTACACATTTACTCAGTCAATGAGCAAGATCTATACAGCAGACTTTCTGAGGAAATTCCTTCTTCACAGTTTAGTCAAGAAATTGATATTTGGTCATTGATAGCTTAAATTGGTGAAGGTTTTGACTTACTCTTGATATAGAGGTGTTCTAAATTCAAGAGTAGGTTGTTCTTTTGGAGATTAACACTCTCCATCAGTTTTCTTAAAAGATAGAATCCTTGAGCTGGAGGTTTAATTGGACTCGGCCTTCGGCCTAGCTTGCTAGCTTTGAAAGTATGCGGTTCGTGAATGGACTTGGCCTTCGGTCTGGACTCGGCCTTCGGTAGATATCATTTTTTTTCTAATGATATCATTTCGGTCTGGACTCGGCCTTCAGTAGGTATGCAATCCCTTTGGCATCCTCACATCAAGATGAAAAAAAGTATTTCTTATGTGGCAAATCCTCCACATTGGAATTTGGGTCAATGTAAAAGCCACAGAATTTGTGGTGAGTGGTGTAAACGGTACCTTTACGACAATGAGTACTTGGGACACATCTTATTTTCATGCCTCATGTCAATGTCAGTCTGGCATGCCCTTGGGAGAATCATCTTGCTATAGGGAGAAGTCAACTGAAAGCAAGTGTTATTGGTTAAAGTGGTGAGATATTCCTCAACATTGTGGAATACTATAAGAGGCAATGCCCTCTAGAAAATCTAGAAAAAAAAGGTATGCTACCACCTTTGGTAGCCCTCCTAGCAAAATGGTCGATCAAAAAGTATCTTTTGCTTTTAGGCAAAAGAACTTGCAATTGTAATAGGTTCCTGCTTTTTAGACATCATAGAATGTTTTTGCTCGAGAAGAACAAAATTAAAAGCAAGTGGGTCCTCATGAAGGGGATGAAAGGAATATCAAAAGTTTTTGTAACATATTCTATCAGATTTTAAGCAACCTCTACTTTGTAAGATTTGGGGGATACCATGTGTTCTAGGCCGAGCTGCCCTTTGAAAAAAAAGAGACATTGAATCATCATATGAAAAGAACAAATTTGACACTTCTACTCTAAAAAACTTAATCAACTTCAACAATAGAAGAAAACTTAATCAACTTCAACAATAGAAATAGACCTTTGATTCTAAAAAGCATTTTCGTTATTCTTATCAGGAAGACGAAATACTCTTAAAACCACCATATTCTATGCCCTCCTTTGACGGTGTGTTGATAGATTATCGAGCGATTGAAATGTGTTCGGACATCCTTCAGATGTGAAACCAAAAGCGTAGCTCCTCATCCTTTTGAAGATCTTGGATCTTGTACCATATTCTAGTATTCTTCTCACATACCATAATGTTCAGCTTGGAAATTAAAGAACTTAAATTCGTGTGACTCCTCATCTTTCCTTTTATTCCACAGGGTTGACCGTCTAAACTATATCCAAGTCAATTCTATATATATACTTTGTGCTTTTACGTTGTGATGTTACCTGATCTATAACTTGTTTCTTTCTTCTAATGTTTTATTAACAGATGGAATCCTTGAGCTGAGGTTTAATTGCACTTGACCTTCCGTCTGGCTTGCTAGGTTTGAAAGTATGCAGTTTGTGAGTGGACTCGGCCTTCGCCTGGCTTCCCTTATGTTTCTAATGATATCATTTTGTGTAGAGAGTTGGAAAAACTTTCTCTGGTTAGGGTAACGTAACGAAAGGGTTGGAAAAACTTTCTCTCGTTAGGACACCCTTTTGTTAGGAGAACCTCACAAAAGGGTGTCTCCAAAATTAAATAGGTTACTTGCATAAGGAAAAAACGTAAAGGTGGTTTGGGCGTTCTAGACATTGAAGGAATGGCCAATAAGTTGGTTGCAAAATGGTTAATTAAAAATATTGAGCAACAAGGAAACCTCTTGGTCCAAATTGATTGTTAAAAACAAGAGTGTTCTTAGACATGATAGAAGTAGTCTAGATCTTCTCACTCTTGTGTTCTTCCCCTATTCAATGTCTCCCAAATGCTCGAGCCTAGTGTCTTTTCTGTGAGGATTTTGAACAAGGTGAAAAAGTATCTCAAATTTTAATAGGGATTAATTTGCTTCTGACCTTCAGGTATCCCCTTCAAGAGTATTCTTTTTCTTCTCAGGTTGTCGTTCTTTAACACAAGGACCCTCTAGAGATTTTAGACTTGAGAGCTATCCAAGTAAAGTAGCGAGTTTCTTTTATGGAACACTCATTGTGCGTTCCACCAGAGTTTTTATTTACCAAAGATTTCAGAGGGCTATATTCTTAATATTTTAGGAGGTCGAACAGGCAATCGTTTGGAAAAGCAACACTTGTTTTCAGCTGATAGGTTGATTGTTCAAAAACTCGTTGTACTTGTTTCCACACCATGCACTTCTCGGATAGGAAAAAAATGACACCCATAAAGTTTTGTCTACATGTATGATAACTATTGCACCAAGGCATGGCACCACAAAATTTCTGGGTTGCTCTACTGTTCTTCAATATCTGCTGGTGATGATTATTCCACAAGAACATTATTTTCTTGTTCCCATGAATTTCGAAATTGCTCTGAAATCTCAAAATACTTTCTAATTTTCTTCCGTTGTTCCACCTCAATCGTTTCGACTCAGGGCCCTTCGAACCCTTCCACATGTTAAGAATCCCAAAGAGTTAATAGTTCGATGTCCTCGAGTCTGACGGACATTTGAGTGGTCGCAAATATGAGTAGTTGCAAAAAGGACGATAGAGCAAGCTATAATAAGTAGTTGCATTCCGCTATAATAAGTACCGCAAAAATGATAAAAATAATAGGAAGGATTTGTCTGGGCTTATTGTATTCCTTATCACGTGCGATATTCAGTCATCAGAGAGTTCAACATGGTATAAACCATGGGTAGCACATGGGAGAGAAAAAGCAATAAAATCCATTGTATTGAGAAAGACGGATGGAACTTCCTGAGAATGGAGCGGAACTACATAATCATTTCCGAAGACGTCCTCCTACTCAAGGTCTTCTAGAATCACTCTTGTTGTTCACACATGTCGTATCCTGTTGTTCACACATGAGATCCTATTCTATAACGATTCACACTTTAGAATACTGGCCTTTTATTATTCAAAGGGTCCAAAAATATCAATTTTTTTGGATTTGTACAGCTTGAAATCTGTTTTTGAGTCATAAAATCAGCCACCTAAGAGCACCGGCCAATGTTCCGACATCTAAAGGAGTCCAAGAAAAGCGACAGCTGATGAATGTTTATGAAGACGATTGGTACCCTTTCTTGATCTTTTTCAGTTTTCTAGAAAGAATGTTTATGAAGATGATTGGTACCCTTTCTTAATCTTCACATACAAAACTTGATTCTTTCTTTCTCTATTCAATTCAAGTCTTCAAGTGGCTTCTTAGTTTCAAACTACTAAGATTTTTTTCCATCAAACGAATGCATCATTGGTTCTCAACTTTAATGAGAAATATGTCGCCTAAGACCATTGAGATTTCATATTGTTATCGATATCTTAGGATACCAACTCAGAAAGTAATGGTCCCAAGTGTATCACCTAGCGAAAACCCCGTGAGCTACTTATTGACAGATTGACTGATTCTGAACAACCTTTTGTGTTGTTTCGTGCAATGTCTTCTAATGACAATAGAAATTTTCTAGATAACTTCCAAGCTCAAGGACTCCATCTTCTAATAAAACATTAGAAGAAAGCCACAAGTTGTAGATCAGGTAGGTAACAGCACAAAGTAAAATCACAAAATATATATATATATATATATATATATATATATATATATATATATATATATATATATATATATATATATGTATATGGACCCACTTGCTTTTAATCTTGTTCGCCTGGAGCATAAACATTCTATGATGTCTAAAAACAAGGTACTTACAATTGCAAGTTGTTTCGCCTAAAAGAAAGAGATGTTTATTGATCGACCATTTTCTAGAGGGGCTACCAAAGTTGATAGCATACATTTCTTTCTAGATCGTCTAGAGGGCCTTGCTTCTTATAGTATTCCACAATGTTGAGGAACATCTGACCGCTTCAACCAATAACACTTGCTTCAAATTGACTTCTCCCTATAGCAAGATGATTCTCCCAAGGGCATGCTAGACTAACATTGACATGGGGCATGAAAATAAGATGTGTCCCAAGTACTCATTGCCATAAAGGTACCGTTCACACAACCGATGGGCTTCCCAAATTGTGTTGGCTTACCCAATCCACAACATTTTGTATTAAGTGTGACATGAAATTCCACATTCTTCTTGAGTCTTGGAATTTTATTGAGACAATTGTCATTGTGCCACCATAGACCCTCAACTTGAGGGGAGACATGCCCAATAGGGAGGGGAGTCTTCCATCACTCCCAACCATTGAAACTACATCACAACAAGCACCATTTTTCATATTCATAGTCTAATCTCCTATCAGAGTCAATGTTCTCAAATATAATCCATTCGAATGTGCCTTGATTCCAAAGGTGCTTCCACAAATGGAAAGCTTTGTTCAAAAGCTTCCTAGCTTTTTGGAGGTTCCAAATCTCAACATCTTTGATGCCCTTGATAGGGAGCCACATCCAATCATGTTGTCTAATGCGGATAGCCCATTTTCAACCTCATTAAGTGGTATTCAAAAATGTCTTTTTTATGCCTCTATCTAGATATCTTGTACTTTTATTCATTCTAATTCAAGAGTGATTTTTCTTTTATAAATGGAAGTTGGGCAAGCCTACTCTCTCAGACTTTAATTGATTGAAAAACACAGGTGTACAAGTGAATGGGCGTAATACCCATGGGAACCTCCGAATCCCACAAAGCAGGTCTTACTTTACTAGAAAGCTTTACAAAGAAGATTGATCATCTTCTCATCCCCTTCATGTGGGGCCCATTTTCTCTTGATCTTGTTGTTCTCGAGGAAAACAACTCTATGATGTCTAAAAGGTGGGGGCTTCTTACAATGGGAAATTTGTTTGCCTAAAAGAAAATGGGATTTCTCTATCAACCATTATTTAGGAGGGCTTCCAAAACTACCCCTACACCTCTCTTTCTAGATCTTCTAGAGGTTCTCGCCTCTTATTGCATTCCATAATGCTCACAAACACCCAATCGCCTCTCCTAACAAGGCTTGTTTCCAATTGATTTGTCCTTGTAGCAGCGCGATTATTTCAAGGGTTCTCTAGATCAAGTTCGACTTGGGGCAAGAGAAAAAAAGGTGTCCCAAGTCCTCCTTGCTATGTGTGCACCGATTACACCATGAGGGGCCCCACAAATTTTACTAGCCTTCACATTTGTCCAAATTCCCTAAAGGAGAATTCGCCACATTAGTAGTGATTTTTTAACCTCGATGAGGGTATTCCTGATGGGTTGGAACTTAAAGTGCCACCATAAGCTCAACCAATCAAGTAACCACTTAATATTAAGTGTGACATGGAAGTCCAGAACCTTCTTGAATCTCATAATATTGTTAAGTTTGTTGCCATTGTGCCAGCTAAGACCCTAATGGTGATGCGGGTCCTAACCAATAAGGAGGCGGGTCTCCGAACGATCCCAAGCAGTGAATCTAATGTGTAAAAGGATCCATTCTTCGTAGTTTACTCTCACATCAGACTCGATGTCCTCAAATCTAATCCACTAGCATGTATCTTGGTTCAATAGGTGTTTCCATAAATCAAAATCTTTGTTCCAAAGCTACCTAGCCTTTTGGAGGTTCCAAGTTTCCACACCTCTAATGCCCTTAATAGGGAACCAAGTCAAATCCTTCTATCTTATGATTGCCGTCCACCTCCAATCACCACTAATCCACACAAACTATTTGACTTTGTTCAAGATCCTCCATAGAGAGCAAACCAAGTTCAATCCTTTTGGAGACACTAGAAAAGAGGAGAAACGAAGGGTGAGAAGGTCCACATGCTTCCACGTAGGGAGGAATGTAAGCTTTAGAGTGCGCCTATTTCAGAAAATAATTTTGACCCAAGAGGCTTCACCATTGCTCCATGATTTAATTAACCATTTTAGCAGCTAACTTGTTGGCCATACCTTCGATGTCAAGAATATCCAAACTGCCTTGATCTTTTTGACCAATGCAAGTAGCCCATGTAATGGTCCCTTGATAAACAAAAACCCTTAATTTCACTTGTTCGTGCACACTTTAGGAGGGCTGATCTTCATAAATTTTGTACTTGACTTAATCTTTTTATAGTCCCTTTTGAATACAAATGCATTTAATTTGTATTTCGTGGGTTTTGACAAAGATTATGAACTTACTTGCTGTAGAGAGTCCCTGCCTAACGATGCTCAATGAAAGGAGTAGAAAATACTACATCCTCACTCCTTCTCAAGCCAAGAGGACATATATCAATCACTTAGCATTCCTTGAAGCATAATGTTCAATTTTTGTAAAACTTATCAAATATCCTTGACTTCAAGCTTCCATTCTCCTTAACTCTGTTGTCCCATCCCAATGAATGCACGTTAGTGATAGTGTAAACCTAGATGTGTCATACCATCCGATTTACACTTTCAACTTATCATAGACAACGTAATTTACCTCTTACTCAAGGCTTGCTAACTAAGAAGAATTTGTTTGTTTTATTCTATTCAAGTACAATCAAAATACTTGTATGTTACATCTTACCAACCCTTGGTTTATTCTTGAAAAAAAATTGAATATTTAGCCTTAGTTGAATTATTCCTTTGATAAGATCCATTCAAACGGATTTTCTTCTATGTCATTGGATAATAAAACTAGTATTTGCAAACTAGATAATGTCTTTTGACAAAGTTTTCTATCTATGTCAAAGGAAATAGTACATTGACTTAGCGCAATATTCATAATTTTAACCATATTGGAATGTTCTTGCGTGTTTATAGGACTTATTCTCGAGCACTAGTACCTAGGGTATCTTTCCACCCGTTATTTCTCCTTTTCTTCAGATATGTACTCATGAATAAACTATCTTGAAGCTTCAAATGGATAATACCCGTTGTCAAAAACACGAGAAGTTTACTACGGGGGATACGATTATTTCAAAGGACAGAAATGGATTTACCATTTATTTATTTCCCTAGGTTATCACTTTATGCCATTCTTTTCCCTCCTTAGTATGATCTTTGTCCTCAATGATCAGGTGTTGAAGTTCTTGGGGCCTTTGAAATTCATAACATCGTTCATGATTATGAAAGGTTAGCCAATCATTGTTTGTAGGGTTTGATGTTGGCCCTAGTTTCTCTTTCGGGTACGCAGCATTACCAATTCATGTTACCACCAACTTATGATGAATAACAAGAGAAACATTGCTTGAGTTGTTTTCTTAATTCCTTTGCCTTTTTGATCACGCATGCCATGGCTTCAATGCAACTTTGGGAATCCATAATGACGGATGTTTAACTTAAATTTCTGCTATATTGTGTTATGATTTTTTGGGTTTTGACTTAAGTCAACATAAATAAAGAGGTCTTATCCTATATTAACCTTTAATTAGACTTAAGCTCGCTCTTAATCCATATAAACATATATATACAAAAACCATTCATTGATTTGTATAATGATGAATGCCAAGAACACACTCATCTTTTCTCGAAGATATTTAGCATGCATAAGGTTCAAATCTTGAACCCTTCTTTCAGGCATGCATGGAATTCTTACATGAAACTTCGTTATATGTATAAAGTTATTCTCAGTTCTCTCATGAATTTACATTCAATAATAAGCTCAAACTTTTCATTAACGTTCATTCCACGTATGCTGAACGTCCAAAGTCCAATCTGTAATCATCTTTGGAAGGGGATTCCATTTCATGGTAATGAGTAGTGCCTCTAATGAGCCATTTAGATGATTCAATGTTTGCGTCATTCAAGGTGTATGTGGTTCTCATCTATCTCTTCTGAGATGAATTTTTTCTTGCATTATTTTAGCATGGAAAAGAAAGTAAACATAGATGAAAAATTTGGACTGTATCATATCGTTTGGAGGCTTGGACCATTTTGATTCTCCGTCATTCTTCCTTGGGCTTTTATACTTACTTGTTTGCTAGGGTATGTATGTATGTTTACCAAAAATCTAACCATGTGTTTATGCGTACTTAATTTCTTGCATGTACACTTATATAAAGGGATTCGTTTTGATTTCTTTGTATGCTCAAACATGCATCCACCCTTCTTTAAATACGAAAAATTGACCTCACCTCGTAAAAAAAGAAAAAATAGCAGTTATTCCTTAAGAGACAGATCATGCAAACTTGACTCTGTAGAAGATGTGCTTTCCCTAAACATTTTTTACGTTTGACGAGTTGAAAATAATATCAAATGAATAAAACATTACACTTGATTTATGCTCTTACCTCTTAGGTGGCTGTTGTATAACTGACACAGAACTTTCACGCTATGCAGAAAAGAAAAAGTCAAAACAATCAAGACCAACATTTATAGAATATAAATAATTGCGTTTTCAGCATATTGAGCGACAACGTGTGAGCTCAAAAATGACGATACCTGGAATAGAAAAACAACTTGCGAATAAAAGATGGCCTGAAAGTAAAGAGTCCACTTTCATTTGTTAAGTAGATGCATGCAGAATCCCCATTATGGATTTGCATCGACCTTGTGATCTTTAAATTCTCTCATACCAGATTTCATAAGGACTCCTTGCATTCTCTATCTCATCTTCTCCATATCTACTTTTAATTTATAGTAGGTCATCTTGCTTAAGTCTACTTGTCTATCCAAAAATCTTGTATGCTCATCCAATAACTATACTTTTAATTTATATTTTTAGTTCATCTTCCTTAACTCTACTTATCTGTCCCAAAGACTTGTAATCTCATCCAAAAACTAGAAGCTCAGATTATTATCCTCCCTCTATTCGAACTTTCTTGCCCCTCCTTCTCTAATCAAAGGATGGGATTTTGCTTATTTCTGTAAAGAGAACACCGAGCATATTTCTTACCTTACCACTACACATCATGAACAAGCAAACCTTTTTCTGTCTCTCGTCTCTCTTGCATCCAAGACTTCAAGGGTAATAAAAACAAAGCTCGTTGTATTGACGACCCAATTTATTAATGGCTCTTCTCTTTCATAAAGAGACATCTTGACATGCCAATGACGAGACATTTTGAAATGCTCAAGTAGTACAAGGTCTTTATATGCACGCAACAATAAAAGACCTTTGACTCCTCCCATACCTTAAGATCTTGCGCAAAATAACATGACAGATTATACCCTACATTTAGTATGGTTTTATGAAATCTTTGTTATATGGGCATGACTTTAAATATCAACATTCGTCCTCCTCGTTTTCTGTATCCTTAAATCTCACATTTGATTAAGTTATATGGAACTCTCTTATAGATTACTATCCATGATAGTTGGATTGATTATAATTCAGAAACAGTAACAACTTTGTGCTTTTAAATTCTTATATGTACCTTCGAGCATAGCTCGGTAAGTCCCTATAGGTTTCCCAATCTTACTAATCACCTGGATACATTTACGGAGTGTCTTGGATCCAAATAAACAAATCCATGTTTTGAGGATGTTTAACATGTGAACATGAAACTTGAAAACCTTATAGAGAACAAACTTTATGATCCATTTAAATGATATTAATAATGCAAAATTGCCTTCAAATAAGATTTTTTAGTCTGAAACCTAGTTTTCAATTAAGCATTTCATTTTGAAGACATGGAATCGAATTAAAGAAGAAAGGAATAAAGTGTTTCATTCGAATATCAAGAAAGAATGCGAGTCGTGTTCATAAACATTCCCATCTAGACATCTGGAAAGATCGCGATGATTTAAAGGAAGATTATTAATCATTCAAAACTTGCATAATCTTGACTTTCAATAGGCTCTTCACTTCAGTAGTTTATATTCTAAAACTCCCTAAACCTTTTATCCTCATCTTTCCATATGTACTACATAATCGGAAGTTGGCTATTCATTCTTTTGTGAAAAATGCATCTTATTAAGAAGATAAAGAATAGCACTTTCCCAATCTAAATGTCAACATTATTTCATCCACCATAGTGTAAATATATGGTTCAAGTAGATAAAGAAATTTACATCTTTCTGAACCTAATACCTTACTCTTTGTGTGCTTATCTTTAAGGCTCACTAAGATATTTCCTAATGGATCTTGATTCTATATTCTCTCTCGGAATGTGCAAAAAATGTTCAATGGGAGCCGATTCCCACTATCCCTTATCAAGAAGCTCTTTCTCCAATCCATAATACTACATACTTTAATATTTCCACCTTCCTTGTTCTCTCAATGCTCTCTATTCGTTCTTCATGCTCCGGAATGCATCTTTGAAATGCGTGGTACCAAAAACAAGAGAGCAAGAATGAAGGTGTCTAGATCCCATGCGAGTTGATCTTATAACTCAAAGATTTCTTACGTCAACCATTAAAAGTTTCCTTGGAATCATTTATCAAACCATAAAAGGTTTGATCCCCTTCACCAATGTCGGTTATTAGGCTTTCTGAAATCTCCTTTGTCAAAAATAACTTGAAGTAAGATCTCCTTTGGACCCTTCTTCAACGATCTTTACCCATTGAATTTGTCTTGGGATCTTTGACTCACCCCTCCATGAGTTTACCATATTCTTAATTTCTTAAATCATTATTGACGTTCCCTAAACCTATATGTCATCTTACGGATTGACAACTATATGTCATCTTTGTGACCTAATAAAGTTCCCATGCATACTTTTTTGATCCGTCTTATGCATTCTGAAGTACCTTACTATAGATATGTTTTAAACTTTTGGCTATTTTTACCTTTGGTTACTGCGAAATCGAAGTTCTCTAATGAATTTCCTTCTCTGAATCTAGTTCTTAGTTTGACTTGAGGTTGTATTTCAAATACAAGGTACTTGATGTCATGTTAGATGCACTCCTGAACTTTCGCTGCATAATTAAGGAACGTATCTTTCAGGCGGAAATTGATGCTTATAGAATCTCCTAAACCTAGTTGAATCGTCATCAATGTTCAATTTTCTTTTCTTTCGACCTGACTTAACGAATCATTAAATATCCTTGACTTCAAGCTCCCATTATCCTTAAATCCATTGTCCCATACTAGTGAGTCCACATTATTGATAGTGTAAACGTACATGTGTCATACACTCTGATTTACACTTTCACCTTAGTGAAGACAACTTTAGCTCTTACTCATGGCTTGCTAACTAAGAAATATTGGTTTGTTTCTGTCTAACCAAGTAGAAACAAAATACTTGTAAGTTACATCCTTACCAAGTCTTTGTTTATTCTTGAAAAGACTTTCAAGATTGAGCCCCAATGAAATACTTCTTTGATCAGATACAATCAAAAATAGTTTCTTCTATGCAATCGGATAATAGAGCTAGTATTTTCAAACTAGATAATTTCTTTTGACAAATTTTTGCATCTATGTCAAAGAAAATTGTTCATGCCTTAGCCGAATAGTCATGATATATTTAATCAAATTGGAACGTTGTTGCTTGTTCTTAGGATTGATTGTAGAGCACTAGTATGTAGGGTAACTTACCACCCTGTTATCTTTCCTTTTCTCCAAATATGTACTAATTAAGAAACTATTTTTAAGCTACAAATGGATAGTACCGCTTTTCAGAAAAAAACACGAGAATTTTATTATGGAGGAAATGAGTATTTCAAAAGAGAATAATAAATCTACCATATCTTACCCTAGGTTTTCACTTTAACAAATTATTTTTCCCCTATTACTATGATCACTCTCCTGAATGATCAGGTCTTGAAGCTGTTAGGGCCTTTGAACTTCATGAAATGTTTCATGATTATGAAAGGTTAGCCCATCATTTTTTGTAGAGTTTGATATCGACTTTAGCTTCTCT
This sequence comes from Ceratopteris richardii, assembly GCA_020310875.1. NCBI lineage: Eukaryota > Viridiplantae > Streptophyta > Polypodiopsida > Polypodiales > Pteridaceae > Ceratopteris > Ceratopteris richardii. Next base: position 153,556,288 of record CM035420.1, on the reverse strand, counting down.
TCTGGATATCATTCAATCCAAATTCTTATTACTGCGAAGTTATGTTGAACAACAAGAGAAAAACAGGTTCAGTTGTTCACTTAGTTCGTTGGCCTTGGTAATCATGCATGTCATGGGTTTGATGGAACTTTGAGAATCCATAATGAGGGCTGTTATGCTTACATTTTTCTTCTATCTTGTGTTACTTTTTGTTGGCTTTTGGCTTAAGCTAACAAATATAAAAGGTATTTTCTTATCTTAAAAGTTAATTAAACTAAGGCTACCTCGTAATCTATATAAACATACACATGCAAAAACCATTCTCTGTTTTTTATACATGCTGAATGCCAAGAACACACATCTTTGCTTGAAGATGTTTAGCATGCATACAGTTCAAACTTGGAACCCAATTTCAAAGCATGCATGGAGTTCTTGCTTGAAAAATCATTATACGTATACATTTATGGTCAGAATCTCCACGCATGAATTTACATTCAATAATAAGCTCACACTTTTCATTAATATTCATGCCATGCTATGAGGAATGTTTAATGTTCAATCTCTAATCATCTATTGGAAGGATACTTCATTTCATCGTAATGAATAATGCCTCTAATGCACCTTGAATGTTTGAATCATTCAAGGTGTATGTGGATCTCACTTATCTCTTTTGAAATGCATCTTTTCCTGCATTATTTTAGCATGGAAAAGAAAGTAAACATAAGTGAACAATTTAGTACTTATCTCTACGTTATCATTTGGAGCCTTGGACAACGTATGAGCATATTGTGCGACAACGTATGAGCTCACCAACGAAGATACCTGGAATAGAAAAACAACTTGCGAATGAAGACGGCCTGAACGTAAAGAGGCCAGTAAGTCTCTATAGGTTGCTTTGCGCATAGGGCAGTAAGTCTCTATAGGTTGCTCAATCTTACTAATCACCTAGATGCATTTATGGTGTGTCTTGGATCCAAATAAACAAATCCATGTTTTCAGGATGTTTGCCATGTGAATATGAAACTTTTTTTTTTCGAGAGAACAACGAAAAGATAGTATTAAAGCCGGGAAGTATACAATGTACAAGGGGCAAGATGTGCACCCCGCAACCCAAAAGGGCAATTAAAGATTACAAACCATGAGGAATCTCAGGGGAGAGTACAATTCAAGTAGCTTTGTTTTCCGGCTCGTATAGGGCATAGAGGAAACAAATTCATTTTGAAAAACTCACTGGAAGGGCAATCTTTCATGGCAGCGATACACTCTTTGCCGGAAGAGAAGAGGTCACTCCAAAGTTTTAACAGAGCCGACTTCAAATTCCATTTGGCTTTAAATACTGCCAAGTTCCGACATCTCCATATATGCCAAAGGATAATACTCCTCCACGTGTTCCATAGCACAAGATCAAAATGAACACAACAACCGAGCATAACTTCAGGCCCTGATAGAGGCCCTCTGCCTCTGAGGGTCATAATTTGATCAATAACTCCCCAGGATTCCTTGGCAACCACACAATTCATGAACATATGGGGTAAATCTTCCTCCTTGCCACAGTGTATACAGTTCCCAGCATTAGTACTGATCTTTTGGGCACGACTACCAATCCATAGCCCATTATAATAATGAGCCATAGGAGAATAGAGTGCTTGTTACAATTTGGGAAGGCCCAGATACACTTGAACCTGTATCTCCATTGATGCGAGGACCAATTGACTTTCCATCTCTGGTTGAGTTTGTTCTTGAGGTTCTCGACAATGCCTTTGCTCTTCATAAAGTTCTGCAACATGACCTTAGTAATGTCTTCCAATTTAAACCTTTTGTCATGGCTAGTGGTCAATGCTTCCCTAAGCGATTTAGCTTTCTTTTTGAGGATCTGTTGGCATCCAGCAGACAGGTGATCAATATTTTTGATCTGATCCTCAGAGAGAAGTCTGTCTTGAAAGAAGAAGTCTCCCCAAGCATGGAAACCAGCCTTAGCACACTTGTGCTCCTTGATCTCGAGAGGGTCATTATTCTTCTGAGCAATCTAGCCGAGCCACGAGGATTCCTGCAGGAGAAAATTTTTGTTATTAACAAGATTGACCTTAGGAAAAGAGACGTGCTTCACCTTCATCCAGACTTTCCACATTCTGGATGCGAGCGGACTACCAGGCTTTGTAATTCTGCAAGTGAAAACGATTAGTATTTCTTTTAAGCAACAACGCCCACAGGTCATTGGAGGAACTACATCTGTGAATCCATTTGGGAATCATGTTTTCAGCCATTTTTATGGGTTATAGGATACCCAATCCACCCTCACTTTTAGGGAGAGAGCAGGTAGTCCAGGAGACTTTGGTAATCTTTTGAACTTGATCATTACCACCCCATAGAAATCTTTTAGAGAGACAAATAATCTGATTAAGTTTCTTGCGAGTAGGTAACCAGCAAGACAAAAAATAGGTAATTGAGGGAAGCAGATAGTAATTCAGCACAAAAGCCCTATGAGAAAGGGAACTTTGACAATTGTACCAGGAGAAGACCTTACATCTGAATTTGTTAACCACCCATTGCCATCTCTGGTCGAGCAAAACGTTGAAGCCCATAGAGATCCCCAATAGTCTAAACACCTCACCTTCTTTTATGGGGCTACAGCCTAAGTCCAGGATCATACTAGGGATGATCTTATTGGATGCCCAAAAGCCCGTTTTGGAGTGGTTCACCTTGGAGCCGCTGGCCAAACAAAAGGTGTTCAGACAATCAAGAAAGGATCTAGCAGACTGGTTGTCAGCATTGATCAGCACATTGGTGTCGTCAGCGAACATCTGGAGACACAGCTTCTTGTCAGAATTAGAAATATTAATACCCTTGATAAGACCTTTCTCCATGGCATCCTTGACCATCCAACCAAGCGAGTCACTAATAATAGCAAACAAAAGAGGGGCAAGGGGACAACCTTGTCTTATAGATCTTTTAAGGGGGAAGGGGTCAGACAATCTACCATTCAAGGAAACTCTCGAATATGCATTACTAAACAGAGTGCTTACAAACCTGATGAAATTCCTACCAACACTCATGTCATGGAGAGACTGCAGAATAAAGTTCCACTCTACCCTATCATAAGCTTTATCAAAGTCTATTTTAAAGAAGTAAAAATCTTGCTTGTTATCTTTCGCCTCTTCCATACCTTCCCACAAGGAAATAATGGTGTCAAGGATAAATTGGCCCTTAATGAAACCCTTCTGCTCAGGGAGGATGATCTTGTCCATGATGGGGCTAAGCTTCCTAGCTATGCTAGCCGCAAAGATCTTATAGATAGAGGAGAGACAAGTTATCGAATGCCAATTGTTCAAACCCTCCTTGTTCCCTTTTTTGTGAATAAGTCTTATAACCCCCGTGTTGACATGAGGGGACAGGTACCCCTTGCCGACCGCCTCTCTCCAAATCAAAAGAATGTAGGGTGAGAGGAAATCTTTAAGCTTAGTAAAGAACTCATTAGGAATATCGTCTAGACCAGGAGTCTTTCCCATTTTAAGCTTGTCAATGGTATCTTTAATCTCTCCAACAGACAGGGGTAGATCCAAGATAGTAGTCAGGCTCTGAGGGATAGTTTCTTTCCTCAACAGAGCAATATGAGCCGTGGCGCTTCTGATCTCATCCCCTGAGCTAGGAGGACTAGAGAACACTTCAGTAAAGAAATCAGTAGCAACTTCCAAACTTTCTTCAGCATTAATAGCCGTAACACCATTTTTGTTATTAAGAGGAGGAATAAAGTCTTTAATCTTCTTCTTCCTTGACAAATCATACATATTCTTACAAGGTATGTCCATTTTACCAGCCCAAAAATCTCTAGATTTGGAGAGATCGCGACAGGCTTCAAGGTAGAACTCCTTCCTCAAGCCACAATGGAGCTCAAGAAAACGTTCACTATTGGGGGAGGATTGAAGGTCATTAAGCTCCGTCAAGATCTTATTTCTCCTAGCCGCCCTGATAACTTTAGCTTTAGAGGTGTAGTAGGCGAACAGAGATTGAATGGCCTTGACAGCCCTCTCCCAAGCCAGTGCAGGAGAGGGATGGGAGGCAAAACTCCTAGAGATAATCAGCTTGGTTTGATCGATGACCAGAGGAATGTTGAGCAAGTTAGCATCCAGATGCGGCCAGCCCACTCTGAAATTAGGGCAATCTTTTTGAATAGCGACGAGGAGGGGCTTATGGTCAGACAAAAGGAGAGTGTTGTCTAATTTGCAATTAACATTACTCCAAGACTGAAAGAGGGAGGCACTAGCGTAGGACCTATCAAGTCTGGCAGTAGTGAAGGTATTCCCTTTTTTATTATTGGACCAAGTATAACCCATATGCGTCAAAATATCAATTAGATCGTGCTTGTTGCAAAGGTCAACCCACACACTTTTCTCAGCCTTGCCAAGAGTGTCCCCTCTAGCTTCATATCTATCGTGAAGAGCCGTGACCATATTAAAATCCCCCATGATAAGAGTGGGACCGCTGACATCACGCAAGTCATTCCAACATTTAGCACGACCAGCAGAAATATTACTTGCATAGACATTAACGAGGACAAAATTAAATGGGAAACCCAACTTGATAGCCAACCATTGATGATCATCACTGAAGAACACTCTCTCAACACAGTTAACAGAAGAATTTTGAATGCCAATGGCTACACCCCCCTTGTTAGAGTGGTTAGAACAGTACAAACTGTAGCTATGAGCATTAATTTTAAGGTTAATATTGAGACAATTCTTATCACTCTTCAGCTCCTACAAGCAGATGAAGGTAGGCAAATCATGACATTTTAACGAGTTTGAAACCCATTTAGCTCGGCCTGCATTAGAGAGACCTCTCACATTCAAAGATAAAATAGAAAAAGTAGACATAAAGAACAGAAAAAAAACTGACAGAACAGGGCAGGTTACTTCCTACTACTCTTAGTAGGTTTTTTAACTGCCAAAGCGCTTCTGGGTAGTTCCTTGCACTTTGGAACATTAATTGGGTGGGAGTCTGAAGCATTTTTTTGGACTTGCATGTTAGGGACCATTTCAAGTTCTTCATCCTGAATCTGATTTGGACATATGTTATCCAATTGCATTTGATCTGCATGATTAAGTTGCTCTTCGAAAGAGGCATCTTCATTGGTATAGGAAGGGGACTCATTACCTCTGTTACCTTTCTTTTTGACTAGGGTCCACCCACCATTGTCGTGGTTTGGATGAGGTAAAACATTTGACAGGTCAGACTTACCGCTATTGGGGTGTACATTTTCTTTGCCTGCAGAAGCGGAGGATCCTTCTTCAAAGGGATTAACATTGTCTAGAAGAACCTCAAAAGTATTCATCCGTTGAGGAGAGCTCTTCTTCCTTTTTTGTAGGGCATTTGTGTTATCTGCTGCAGGGGGGTTCCGAGCCAACGGTCCAAAACCACCGCTCGACTTATCGACAGCCTGGCTAGAAGATTTACTCTCCGAATTGGTTTTCTCCTTGGCGCTGTTGAGCAGGGGACAGTCTCGAATAATCTGACCCTGTTTATAACAACTAAAGCATGTGTTAGGTAGATTACGATAAACAACTTTTTGATTGTTAAGAAGCTTGCCATCCGAGTCCTTAATGGTCAAAGAGGTTCTGATTTCTATAGATATGTCAACTTCAACCATGACCTGAGGATAGCACTTGGGATTAATGCCATTAGGTCTGGCCTTCTGTCCAAGAACCTTACCCACCATGGCTCTTAGGCTCTCCACCCAAGGATAAAACTCAACAGGGAGCTTAGGTAATTCAACCCATATTGGAATTTTGGTGGGTTTGGGTCCCTTAGGGTTAAACCCTGGGAACCATTTGAAGAAGGACACGGGAATTCCTCTTATAAGCCATTGGCCTTCTGAAATAATGTAAAACGCACTGTTAGCTTCTTCGAAAAAAAACAGATAATAGCCGTTAGGGAGATACTGGATCTGTTTGACAAACAGACCACGACTTTCCGAGCACTTTTTGATCCAAGCTTTTAAGACATCCTGCAGGGGGCGGGGGCCATGGCACAAGCCTATCACAACCCTCTCATAGAGTTGGTTTTGCCATTTCAAAAAGGAGTTACTATCTATGACCAGAGCATCATCTACCTCAGAGAAGTGCACATCGTCTAATACAAGCAAGTGGAGGTCGTCCTGCATAACACTTTTGCCTTTGATATCAGAAGATCTAAGGGGGGCGACATACCTGTCGCTCCATAAGAGCCAGGTGGTACCTAGGAAACGCCTTTTTGCGCTGCAAACTTTGAGTAGGTGGGCAGGGGATTCTGTATCACCTTTTCTTCGATGGGAGCACACTATGTTGGACCAACCATAGCAGCAATACATTGCGAAGACCAACCCTTAGCTAGGGCATCTTGGAGTGCCATGATGGAGAGTGTTAATCTCCAAAAGAACAAGCTATCCTTGATGTTAGACCACCTCTATATCAAGAATAACTTTAAACTCCAACCAATTTTGGAAGATAAGCACCAAATTATCAAGAAATTAACTAACTGTGAAGAAAGTCATTTCTCAGAAAAGTCTCCTACACCTAAATCACTGATTTACTAATCATTCATGTAAAGTTTTTAATAAAACTTTGTAGAATGTTTTTCATAGTGATGGCGCACCTCCGACAAGTTAAAACACTTCAAAAGCATGAGTAGATTATGAAAAATGATTCAAACAATCTACCTATGTCTGAAACTGTCTCTCTGTATAGTGGACTTTGACACCTGCAACTTCTAAGACATGGTTCTCCAAAAGTAGAACCCGTTTAAGCAAATGCTTTTAGCCATAGATGGATTATCTCTCAACTTAGATTTTGAGTCCTCACTCATGCAAAACTTTAATCTGTGCAGTGAGAAATGATCAAATCATTGACCACTGAAAATGCACCTGTTTCAGAAAACTGTGAACACTCTTTTACATATGAATGTTCCTACGCATAATTCTCACAGCTTGTTTACAATTAGGCTCTCAAACTTTAACCATAGACTCATTAACTATGAACTTAGACATCTACAAAAGGATTCTTGAAATGATCAAGCACAGATGGAGAATGCACAGAAATATCGGGCGCAACTTCTCTTCATTTCTGACAGAAATTACATCTGGATGAGAGAGCTATTCTAATCTCTTCATAAGTGTCTAATGACTTCTAATTCTTCTCAATTCTCATGCTCTAAATTCTCTCATACTTGTCCCGACATTTTCCAAGTATATATATAGACAAAAATTTACAAGCTTATGACTATTCAAAAGTATAAGTGACCTATATCTGAACTAATGTACATATGTGTACATATCTTTCAACTCCTAAATGTAAACTTCTTCCATGCTTCATAGCTTGATCTTGACTTCATTCTTTGACTTCGAAAACTTCAATTGTTGATTGCTCTGCACCAATAGCTCCCCCTCAATCATCAATTGAGAGAATTTCTCTATCTTCTTTATGCCTGCCATGTCTTTGAATCTCTATAGCTTTGGTCCATCCAAGCTTTTGGTAAGCATATCAGCTATCTGATCTTTTGTTGAAGTATGTATGACTTCAATCTCTTTATCCATCACCTTCTCTCTCAAAAAGTGATACTGAATCTCAATGTGTTTAGTCCTTGCATGAAACACAGGATTTGTAGCTAAATACAATGAACTCATGTTATCTCCATAAATGATAGGTGTACTCTGTATGGTGTCAAAACTCTTCATGAGAGTCTTTAGCCATATAACTTCCTTTGCAGCTTCAACCATACCTTTGTACTCATCTTCAGCAATTGTGTGTTGCTTCTTTGAACACCAAGAGATTAACTTATATCCCACATAACACAAGTATCCATATGTTGATCTCCTATCATCAGGATTACTTGCCCAATCTGCATCACTATATATTTTTATGTTTGTATCTGATCTAAAACCATAATACAAACCCTCTTTGAGTGTACCCTTAATGTACCTCAACACTCTTTGACGTGTAATCCAATGTTCTTTCCTAGGACAATGCATGAATTGGGACAAAACTCCAACTGCATATGATAAATCAGGCCTAGTTAATGTAGCATAGATAAGACTACCAACCAAACTCTGATATAGCTTCATATCCTTGAAGTCAATCTTGAGGAAGAAAATGTCCTGATTAGGTTCTTCAATGAAGTCCAGACCTTCCCACATATCAATGATGGATTCCAAATTTGACCTTCACTTAATGCAGCCTTTTTTTCTTTGCTAAGCCAATGGTCTAAATGGCACGATATCTTGTTGGCAATGACTATAGCAAGAATTTTATATCTGGTTTGAAGCACTGTGATAGGTCTCCAATTCTCAATTATGTTGCTCTCCCCTTTTTTATGAATAAGTTGATGATTTCATTGTTGAGACAAGCGAGAAGGGCACCAAGCTCGAGTGCCTCCAGTCAAACAAGACGCAAGGGGCTAGCCACCACATATTTGAATGATTTAAAGAACTCATTAGTGAGCCATCAAACCCTGGGCTCTTGCCGTTAAGAAGGGAATCAATAACTTCAAGGATCTCTTGTTTGGAGACTCGTGAAGTGTGCTTCTATAATGCCAATGTTCTCTTCCTCTGTCTTACATTCCACCACATTCTTGTCAAGCAGTACTGGGATCTCGTCTCTAATTTGTTTTCTTCTGAGAATATTGCACATTTCTTTGGAAATTCTATCTGCCTTACCAGCCCACCATTCCTTAAAATAAATTTGAAGATTTTTCCTTTTGATCTCCTCATCGTATCATAGGCTTCCTGAGATATTTTGGAGTCTTTTCTGATATTGAATCTTCCCTTTATTAACTTCTTCTTCGAGTCTCTAGAGCCGGTAGTATAGGTTTTGTCTACATCTTTGGTGGATGGTTTTGAGAAGCTTCATGGTCCTAATCAAGGTCTGACAAGACTTTTCTACCGCGTTTTTCCAACACTTGGCTGGAGAGGTGCAGACAACGAAGGCCTCAAGCTAAGCTTTAGTGATTTCTTGATGGAAAGAGGGGAGTAAGAAGACAAACGGACTGGTGTGAATCCAAGGTGCCTTGCTACTTTTAGAAAGAGGGGGGAAGGTGAGCACCATCGGGTAATGGTCTAAGACAGTGAGGTCAATACGTTGCGTTAGGGTGGACGCACCCCATTGATGGACGAGATTCTGCGAAAGGTAGATTCTGTCAAGTCTCCCTTTCCTCAAGTCCTCACGCAATTGAAGGTTGGACCAAGAAAAACCATTCGATTCCTTTACTTCGACCAGATCCAAAAATAGCTTGGTTTGGTCCGATGTGTCTTTCTCCTGACCATCAATGATGCGGCCCTTGTTGTTCGACCTATCAGAGGGGTCTTCCACCATATTGAAGTCACTGCAAATCATGAGATTATGAGAAAACAAGTCCAAAGAGGTCCAAGTTGTATCAAACCTAAGTTGTGTATTAATAGATATTTATTATAGCTTAATGCAAAGAAAAAACAATGCATTAGACAATCTCGCAATGCTTAATCTATCATCAACATGGAAACAAGGATAAAAAAATTTAGAAGGTCTTCTTGCATCAAATTTGAGGACATAGGAAAAAAAATCCTAAAGTTCAAAACATTTAATTCCCAAATGCTCATAAATAAAGTTTTTCCAAGGGTTTCTCTAAGAAACCTAGGGCTCTTAACCCTTGAAACCCATGCAAATAATCCTTCCTCACTCTCAAATAAAAGGAAAAAAATCCCTACCCAATCACCTTCTCTCATTCTAATTGAATGTACATGCGTGCCTCGTACCATTACATTAGTGAAATGGGTGGATTTCGTTGGTGCTCTTAGCTTCAATGTTCCTTTTCTTTTACTGTTAAGATCATTCTCTATATAATCGTACATTTTGGTGCACAATGTACCTTCTTGTAAGGGTAAAACTTTATTTGTATGCAACAGAGCTCCTACCTCTGTCTCAAAAGGGTAGATAACTAGATTCATCTTCTATTTGCAGAAATCTTCATATATCTTGTACTTAACTTAATCTTTTTATAGTCCCTTTTAAATCCAAATGCATTTGATTTGTATTTGGTGGGTTTTAACATGCTCAATGAAAGTAGGAGAAAATACTAGCTCCTCATTCCTTCTCAAGCTAGAAGGACCTATATCAATCGCTTAGAATTCCTTGGAACATAATGTTCACGTATTTTTGCATATATCTTTTTTTAATCATCCTTGATTTTTTGTAAATTCAACTTTAAAACATTTCCTTGTTCTTTCCAATCAATTCTTCATCAAAATCTTTGATCTCCAAGACTTTTTGGATCCAAGGAATTAAATTACATTTTTAGCAACCGGATCTATATGTTAGACCACTATTTTAAGTGTTTAACCAAGTCCCTTGTTCATCTTGGATTAGTAGGTTCTTTGAAAGAGAATTAGTGTTAACACTAGTTTGTTACCAAAACAGGACACTTAAGTGTCCTTTTTTGACAATTTTCCAAAAAATCACATACCTTCTACAAAGAGAATTTGAAAAAATCCTTTAGCACACATATTAAATATAACTCAAAGGTTAATGCAAAAATATGAAATACAATAAATCATGTTTTCTGTTCATGTAAATAGCCTCTCAACATGCTATGGTAGTGAACAGGATGAAAATTCCTGATCAAATGTATTTTTATCAAAAGAAAAAAATTCATCATATGAAAGAAAAAATTATACACATTCCTTGAAACATAGATCACATGGTATGAGCCTCAAAATCACTTAGAAAAATCATTTCAATTCAAATAAAATCAATTAATATTTTGGAAGGTTTAATACTTAGAATATCATTTAAATAATTATTATTATTCTTTTGTCATCACATATTATTTGACGAGATTAAGAATGAAACATGGCATGAAAGCATATTTTGGAAGGTTTAATACTTAGAATATCATTTAAATAATTATTATTTTTCATCATAATTTTTTATTCCACCTTTGGAGCTATGTTTCTTTTGTGAACATAGAAATATATGCTTTGCCAATTCAGCATGAAAGTTAGCACCAAATGGAATGGCTACTAGTTCAAAGTGGAGGCCTTCTAACTTTGAATAAAAATATGCATTCAATTAGTATGAAGGTTATCCATTGATAACTTGCCAATTCTCAACAATCTCACTTACACACAAGTTATAGTGAGCCATTCTTTAAAAGGTGCGATAAATGGCAGTGCTCTAGAGAAGACAAGGTTTGAATCCATGTCTATCACTTATGTAAGTGTTCAACCTTCTCCAAAGTTCCCTAGACACTTGCTTTACACTACCAAAGTCCATGAATAGCTTTCCATTTCCTAAAACATATCCAATTTGTCAAAATGTTTGAATTGTGTTATTTTTTCAGTTATGCAAAAAGTTGAGTTTTCAAAAATCCCCATTTTCTTCTTCATTTAACAACACATGTGAAGTTGTAAAATGTCAAAGATTATATTTTTCTCTAAAAGTACATGATGTGGGCTATCAAATCCAAGTGAGTATGCCACCAAAGCCTAAACCGTTTCATCAAGAGAAATCAATCAATTTGGTGTAAAAGCAGGACACTTAAGTGTCCTAGGACACTCAAGTGTCCTAGTACAGAACTAGTGTTAACTATATTGAACAAACTACTGTTTATACCAAAGATAGTTACGTATACTAACTTCAAAGGTCACAAAATCTTTGCAAAAAAACAATAAACCACTTCTCTTTTCTTTAATATAATTCCTTTGAATCCTAAAAGTAATTAAGGAACAATATTTATCAGGCCATCAAGATAGTTTCTCTATCTTCCAACTATTTAACGGATTAAAATGATTTAATTTTTATTTCTTTTAAGATCCAAGGTCTTGTAATAAAATATATCTCTTTATTGGCATCATATTGCTTCAAAGAACGTAGTGACCATTCTCGAATCAATTATTTTCATAGTACTAAGATTTAAAGAAAGATTATTAACCATTCAAAACTTGCATAATCTTGACTTTCAATAGGCTTCGCACTTCAGTAGTTTAACTTCTAGAACTCCCTAAACCTTTTATCCTCAGCTTTTCATATGTACTACATAATCTGAAGTTGGCTATGCATCCTTTTGTGAAAAATGCATCCTATTAAGAAGATAAAGAATAGCACTTTCCCAAGCTAAATGTCAACATTATTTCATCCACCATAGCGTAAATATATGATTCAAGTAAAGAAATTTACATCTTTTTGAACCTAATACCTCACTCTTTGTGTCCTTATCTTTAAGGCTTACTAAGATGTTTCCTATTGGATCTTGGTTCTACATTCTCTCTTGCTTTGTGTCCTTATCTTTAAGGCTTACTAAGATGTTTCCTATTGGATCTTGGTTCTATATTCCCACTATCCCATATCAAGAAGTTCTTTCTCCAATCCATTATACTACATCCTTTAATATTTCCACCTTCCTTGTTCTCTCAATGATCTCTATTCGTTCTTCATGCTCCACAATGCATCTTTGAAATCCGTGGTACCAAAAACAAGTGAGCAAGAATGAAGGTGCCTAGATCCCATGCGAGTTGATCTTATAACTCAAAGATTTCTTGCGTCAACCATTAAAATTTTCCTTGGAATCATTTATCAAACCATAGAAGGTTTGATCCCCTTCACCAATGTCGGTTATTAGGCTTTCTCAAATCTCCTTTGTCCAAAATAACTTGAAGTAAGATCTCCTTTGGACCCTTTCTTCAACGATCTTTGAATTTGTCTTGGGATCTTTAACTCACCCCTCCATGAGTTTACCATATTCTTAATTTCTTAAATCATTATTGACAACTATATGTCATCTCTGTGACCTAATAAAGTTCACATGCATACTTTCTTGATCCGTCTTATGCATTCAGAAGTACCTTACTATGGATATGTTTTAAAGTTTTGGCTATTTTTAGATTTGGTTAATGAAAAATTGAAGTTCTTCAGCGAATTTCCTTCTTTGAATCTAGTTCTTACTTTGACTTGAGGCATGTCAGATGCACTCCTTAACTTTCGCTACATAATTAAGGAAGGTATCGTTCACTCGGAAATGGATGATTATAGAATCTCCTAAAGGTAGTTGAATCGTAAACAATGTTAACTTTTCTTTCTTTCAATCCATTGTCCCATACTAATGAGTTCACATTATTCTTCAATCCATTGTCCCATACTAATGAATTCACATTATTGATAGTGTAAACCTAGATGTTCCATACAATCCAATTTACACTTTCACCTTAGTGTAGACAACTTTAGCTCGTAATCAAGGCTTGCTAACTAACAAAAATTGGTTTGTTTCTGTCTAACCAAGTAGAATCAAAATACTTATAAGTTACATCCTTACCAAGTCTTTGTTTCTGCTTGAAAAGACTTTGAAGATTGAACCTCCATTGACATACTTCTTTGATCAGATGCAATCAGAAATAGTTTCTTCTATGCCATTGAATAATAGAGCTGGTATTTTCAAACTAGATAATATCTTTTGACAAATTTTTGCATCTATGTCAAAGGAAATTGTTCATGCCTTAGCCAAATAGTAATATATTTAATCAAATTGGAACGTTGTTGCTTGTTTATAGGACTAGCCAAATAGTCATATATTTAATCAAATTGGAACGTTGTTGCTTGTAGAGGACTAGTATGTAGGGTAACTTACCACCCTGTTATCTTTCCTTTTCTCCAAATATGTAATAATTAAGAAACTATTTTGAAGCTACAAATGGATAGTACCGCTTTTCAAAAAATAGGAGAATTTTATTATGGAGGAAGTGAGTATTTCAAAAAATAAAAATGAATCTACCATTTCTTACCCTAGGTTTTGACTTTAAGTAATTGCTTTTCCCTTATTACTATGATCACTCTCCTGAATGATCAGGTCTTGAAGTTGTTAGGGCCATTAAACTTTATGAAATGTTTCATGATTATGAAAGGTTAGCTCATCATTTTTGTAGGGTTTGATATCCACTTTAGCGTCTCTTTTGGATATCATTCCATCCAAATTCTCATTACCGCCAAGTTATGTAGAATAAAAACAGAAAACTAGGTTGAGTTGTTCGCTTAATCCCTTGGCCTTGTTGAGAACTTTGAGAATCCATAATGAGGATGGATTTGATGGAACTTTGAGAATCCATAATGAGGGTTGGTAAGCTTACATTTTTCTTCAATCTTGTGTTACGATTTGTTGGGTTTTGGCTTAAGCTAGCATATATAAAGAGGTATTTTCCTATCATAAACTTTAATTAAAGTTAAGCTTTCTTTCAACCTATATAAACATACATATGCAAAAACCATTCATTGTTTTTTATACATGGTGAATGCCAAGAACACACACCTTTGCTTGACGATGTTTAGCATGCATAAGGTTCAAAATTTGAGCCCCAATTTCAAGCACGCATGGAGTTCTTTCTTGAAAAATCATTATATATATAACTTTATGGTCAGAATCTCCACGCATGTTTTAAATTCAATAATAAGCTCATATTTTTCATTAATATTCATGCCATGCTATGACGAATGTTCAATCTCTAATCATCTTTTGGAAGGATACTTCATTTCATGGTAATGAATAATGCCTGTACTGCATTATTTATATGATTCAATGTTTGAATCATTCAAGGTGTATGTCGATCTCACCTATCTCTTTTGAAATGCATCTTTTCCTGCATTATTTTAGCATGGAAAAGAAAGTAAACATAAGTGAACAATTTGGAACTAGTACTGATCTCTACGATATCATTTGGAGCCTTGGACTATTTTGATTCTCCATCATTCTTCATTTGGATTTTATACTTACTTGTTTACCAAAACTCTAATCATGTGTTTATCTGTACTTAATTTCTTTCATGGACAATCATATATAAAAGGATTCTTTATATTCTCTTGTATACTCAAACATGCCTCTACCCTTCTTTAAATAGGGAAAATTATCCTGAACTCCTAAAGAGGAAAAATTAGTAGTTATTTCTTAGGATACAGATCATGCAAGCTTGCCTCTATAGAACATGTGTTGTCCCTAAACATTGTTTTAAATTTGAAGAGTTGAATTAAATATAAAAGGAATAAAACATTACATGTGAAGCCTATTTGCTTGCGCTAGCCTCTTATGTGGCGAACCTAACTCACACATAACGTTCAAGCTCTGCGAAAGAAAAAACATGCGATGTTTATGTACCTCCAAAACAATCAAAACCAACATTTTTAGGGTATAAATGATTGCATTTCAAATATGCATATTGAGAGACAACTTATGAGGTCACCAACGAAGATACCTGGAATAGAAAAACAACTTGCGAATAAAGATGGCCTGAAAGTAAAGAGTTCAACTTGATTCGTTAAGTAGATGCATGGAGAATCCCCATTATGGATTTCCATCGACCTCGTGATCTTCAAATTGTCTCATACCAGCTTTCATAAGGACTCTTTGCATTCTTCTCTATCTCATATTCTCCATATCTAATTTTAATTTATAGTTTTAGGTCATCTTCTTTATCCTAAAATCTTGTAAGATTATTATCCTCCCTCTATTTGAACTTTCTTGCCGCTCTTTTTCTAATCAAAGGATCGGATTTTGCTTATTTTTGTAAACAGACCACCGAGAGTATTTCATACCTTACCACAACACATCATAGACAAGCAAACCTTTTTCGGCCTCTCGTCTCTCTTGCATTCAAGGCTTCAAAGGTAATAAAAACAAAGCTCCATGTATTGACGACCCAAATTATAAATGTCTTTTCTCTTTTGTAATGGGACATCTTGACATGAAAATGAGGAGACATTTTGAGATGCTAAGTAGTAGTACGAGTTCTTTATATGCACCCAAAAATAAAAGACCTTTAATTCCTCCCATACCTTAAGATCTTGCGCAAGATAACATGAAAGATTATACCCTACATTTAGTATGTTCTTATGAAATCTTTGTTATATGCACATAACTTTAAATATCCACAATGATCCTCCTCGTTTTATGTATCCTTAAATCTCACATCTCATTAAATATGGAACTCTCCTACCTAGATACTATCCATGACAGCTGGAGTGATTGTAATTCAGAAACCCTAATAATTGTGTACTTTTTAATTCTTGTGTACCTTTACGAATTTAATTAAAGAAAAAAGGAATAAAATGTTTCATTTGAAGATCAAGAAAGGAGTCAGGACGCGAGTCGTGTTCACAAAAATTCCCATCTACAAAGCTGGAAAGATCACGATAATGGTCTTACTCATCACCTATCGCTTTTCTCGGCTGGTTGTATGACAAGAAATTAAAGAAAACTTCCGAGCTGTACAAATGCGAAAAATGCGATATGTGTAAATAATAGAAAAATCAGTATTTTAAAGTTTGAATTATTAAGGAATATCATATCATCTTTGAACAAGAGGGTACGGCCCTCGACAAAGAATCTACAATTTCCTTTTATTACGTTCTTCATGTTTAGTCTGATCTGGAAGAGGCTCAACAAGACTCTATCTTTCGAAATGAGTTTGTATCAATGAATATTTATTATATCTTAGTGTGAAGAAAAAGCAATGCATTAGACAATTCGGAAACGCTGAATCTATCAACATGGAAGCCACAAACTATATATCTTTGCGCAACGATGATAAAAAAAATTACAAGGTGTTCTTGCATCAAGTTTGAGGACATCGAACCAAGCCACAGATTAGACTATTAAAAGTAGCGTTTTTTAAGGAGCAAGGTCGGCTTCGAAGGTTCGTTTCTTGATTCGCAGGGAGGCCCTTCCGCCTAAGGGACTAAGCTGGAAAAACAGAAGAAAATTAAAAGTTATTCTGACATGTAGAAGCAATTCCGAAATTCATGGTAACCTAAACAACAAATGGTGAACTAGTTAACGACACCTAGGTTATGCAGTTAAGCAATTCATCTTCAGTGTAGCCTCAAGTTCAACTCCCTACTCGGTGCCTACTGGAGATCTCCCACACCTTGATGGTATGCATGACATTGGGCTTTCATCTGCGCGGACTAAGCCATGTTTCTTCGCTTGATACATCTATTTCCATGCTCTAGCTTAGTAGGCTGTCGTGCTTTATAATCCTAGAGGTGCCAAAGATGTTAACCATGCTTTGTGGGATAGAGGGATACCATGGATACTAAGCCTACCTTCGCTTGTACTTTCATTGAATTCAAGCTAATCCAAGAGAGTAAAAGAGTAGGGTTACGGTTGAACCTCTTTAGAATTAAAGAAAACAAATGATGAACTGATTCGTTATGCGTTCTGTTTAGGATTGATTTACAGACTTAAAGATATATGCCACGCGTTCACGAAAAATAAGAAAACAATGCACTTATTTCATCGAAATCGTCAAGGATGAGGGAGAACACTAGAGCCACTAATAAATTTTGCGGTGAAATGAAATGCTGCGAAAGATTTCATGCATGGAGAGAGAGAGAGAGAGCATTACACGGATCCTTGTCTTCTATCGGACAAGTGCCATGGTGTGGAAACAGGTCCAAAGGCATCTTTCCATGGATCAAGATATCAGCTGAAAAGAAGTGCTGCTTTGTCGAATGATTGGCTGCTCGAGCTCCCTTTGGAATATCATCAAGGGGAAAGCCTTGGAACAAAAAATAATATGGTAGAACTCTCAAGGAGGGCTTGTGGCCATGCCAAGTCTCATATGGAATGATAGACTAGAGTGATTTAGTGGGACATCTATTAAGTACATATGTTGCACACATAACATCCTCAAGATAGAACCTATGTGGTAAAGCCTGACTCTTGACCATACATCTTACCATCTCCATCAGTGATCTGCTCTTTCGTTCACCAACTCCATTCTATTGAGATTTATATGGCACTCTACACTGATGTTTAATCCCATGTTTAGCCAGAAACCCATTAACATTAGAAGACATATATCCCCTTTCCCCCCTCCCCCCCGATCAGAATGGAGGGTGTCCATTTTACATGCTGACATGTTTTCAGTTAAAACCAAAAACTATTTGAAGCACAAACTCTTCGGACTTTTCTTTGAGTGGTTATACCCATTCATGCCCAAAGAAATCATCAATGAAAGTCACGAAGTAAAGATACTTTCCAAAAGAAGTTGTCTACATAGGACCACAAACATCACTATCTACAAGCTGCAATTTCTGAGTCGCTTGAAATAAACCATCTTTCGGGAAGGATGAATGTTTCATTTTTTCAAAACTATAGCCTCACAACCAAGTGCCTCAAGCTTGGGCATAGAGAACACCATTTCAGATTTCTGTAGGCATAGCAAACTAGCAAAATTCATATGACCAAAGCGTGCATGCGAGAGCTTTGCATCTCACATAGCCTGACAAGCATGTAGTGCACATGCTAAATCATTCACATATTTTTCATAGTCTATGAGCTTATACAACCCACGAAATAAAATGCTAGAAGCAATAATCACGTCCCATTTGATAGATCATGAACTCTACAATCATCGAAAAATTTCACAACCAAGCCAATCTTGGCTAATGGAGAAAGTGATAACAGATTTTTCTTGAAACTGATAACAGATTTTTCTTGAGCTATGGAAAAAATAAAGCATCCCACAAAGTTAAAGAACTATCACCATGAGTAGTCAAATAGTCATCAACTCCCATGATAGGATAAGAGGAGTTGTCGGTGCATGCAACAATATTCCCTATTGGGGCAGGCTCAAGTGAAGTGAAGAAATAGTGCCGCAAAGTAATATGTTTTGTTGCCCCAGTATCAAAATACCAAACATCTAAGTTTATTGCAGACATACACTACTTATGAGAAGATGGGTCAAAACTGCAAACAATACTAAATGCCCATTCTTAATTCAACACAAGATTTGCATGCTCTTTTTTTGGTGTAGAGGCCTCTGCAACAACCATTCCAGCCTCTTTGTTTTTCCTATTTTGCAACGACTTTTGGATAGTTCTTTATGATATGATCATTTCCTTTACAGTACTGACAAAAGAAGTTATGCTTTTCTAATTTCTTCTCATCTTTGTCTTCCATCTTCAAATGTGCAGCATTGGTAGATTTTTTCTTACTAGTAGATAACCTCCATTTACCTTTGCCCTTTTGACTAGCGAGGAAAGCTTCATCTCCAACATGCATAATTGACTAGTTCCACCTAGACTGATGTTCTTGCAACAAAATAGAGGGTAACTCTTCAAATGTCAAGGCACTTGGATTGCATTTCATCATCAAACAAAGAGTAGAAGCAAAACTCTAATATGAATCAGGAAGACCATTCAGAACGGTCTGCATAAGTGAGCTATCTCGTATAACTTCATCAATGAAAATCCATTATTCCTTCAAGTCTTTGATCTTTATCAGAAAACTATCCATAGAATCACCTTCATTCATATGCTCACTCTCTAACTATTTTTGGAGGTAAGCAACACGAGCCTCATGCCTAGCATGGTACAATGTTGTACATGTATCCCAAGCATCCTTAGTTGTTTTGCAAGAGTGAATGTGAGGAATAATGGCATGTTTGATAGACAAAGCTATCAATGCATGTTCGTGAGCATTTCTGTCATCCCAATATGTTTGCTCTATAGTAGGTGCAGTAGAAATCACATTGCGAATAGGAATTTGCAAAATCTAAGCATATTCTACGCCATCTACATCAGCTTCAGTACCTATATTTGTAGGTGTAATAGGATGTTTTTTAACACCCTTCACAATATTCTAGAGTCCTTTTGCAACCAATACATGAAGCATCATATAAGCCCACAATGGGTAATTCCTACCATCCAACTTATAATCAACAGCCAAATATGAAATACATCACTTCTTTTAGCCATGGCCACTAACTAAAGTAGTTTGATGTAGAAAAATGAGTGTATCTAAAAATGTTGAACAGAATTACCCTTACAAGTTCTACTAAACATGTAACAAACTCAAAGATTCTTATACAGGCGAACCAAAACCTATGGATATCTTTGGCACAAGAAGATGAAATAGCTTGCACAAGCAATACGATAGTGCATCTGGAGGTCGAAAGGATCTCAGATCCTAATTTTGGCAACATATAGTGAAGCAATTTTGATCTCCCAATCACCCTGGTTATGCTCATAAATTCTCTTACCATTCTAGAACAGTGACGAGAGGGGTGTAGATGATGCGCTAGATGAATCGATGACCTGCTCTCATACCAATTGCTGGAGTTAGATGTGTGCTGATATATGCAAATAGCACAAGAAAGAAGAAGATGCTTGGAGAACAACACACAATACCGAATATATTTTCATTAGAATGTACAAATATAAGTAACCCCTTACGGCTATAGGCATATATTCAAGCCGGGGGGAAAAAACCTCCTAAAGGGGGAAAAAAAGTGTGAGGATAGGCCTAGAGTGCTCACACACATCACTACCTAAATATATCAACAACATTGGTGAGACCAAGAGGCATCACCAATCACTCATAGTGCCCATATCTAGTCGTGAATGTAGTTTTAGGGACATCCTCTACCCTAATCCTAATCTGATGATATCTTGATCTAAGGTCAAATTTTGTAAAATACCTAGCTCGTTGTAATTGATGAAATAGGTTTTCGAACCTAAGCATTGGAAACCTATTTTTGATATTTACCTTGTTTAGTGCTCTATAATCTCTATAGCCATCCTTTTTCTTAACTAGGAGCATTTTCGATGCCCAAGATGAGTTACTAGGTCTAATGAAGCCCTTATCTAAATATTCCTACACTTGCTTCTCAACCTTCTCGTGTTGGGGAATACTAAGCCTATAAGATGGCTTATAAATAGGGTTAGTATTAGTAACTACCTCAATAGCATGGTCAATCTCACCTCTCTTAGGTGGTAGCCCTCTACAAAGTGAATAGGAAAAACATCTATGAATTCAAACATAAGATCTTTAAACATTTTAACAACACACTCTTGCAATACATCAAATGAATTGTTTGTATAATGCTCAAAGTCTTGACTATACAAAAAAAAGATCTCCTATACATGCTGAAAATGACAAAGACTATACAACTCTAAACATGAGATGAGAGGTGTACTAGGTACATCTCTCTATCTCTGTATACAAAATATACTTCAATTTCTTTCAAAGTCAAGAGTGTTGTTTTGATAGCTGCATTTAAGTGTGTCTCCCAACCCCCATAGCAACTCTTTTCCTAACACAAGGTCTCTCCTCTCCATATTCATGATTTGGAAGTCCATATAATTAGTATAGTCCTACATCTTGACCTCCAAATTAGATACCACAGTATCCCATATCCTCTTTTCTTCCCCTTGCATCATAGATACCATGTATTTATGTGCACTCGACTATTGGGGAATCTTTAGCTTTTTAACCACAGCATAGTTTATGAAGTTATGAGTGGTAGAGTCATCTATCATGACTCGCAATATGGTCTTGTATACAACACCATGAAGTTTAACGAAGTCATGTGGTTCAAATTGAGGTGACCACAATGACTGAGTCAAACAACAGGTGTGCTCAATATCCTCGTGCATCATCTCTGCTCCATTGTACCTAGAACAACAATGAATAGGAAGTGTCTACATTAGGAGGATAGCCTTTCTGCCCTTATTCAAGGCCCTACTACTCTATGGTGCTCTATTCTTTTGTTCTCCCTTTGAGTGGACATGTCCACTATGAATTGTTAGAGCATGACAATAAAGAATTGGTGATTATATGAAACCCAAAAGTGAAGGAGTGAAGAAAAGAATGAAGTCCAACTTCATGGAGTAAATAGAAGATTCAGATAGTAAAGTTTTTAAAACATATGTACATTAGCTATGTAAACACTTCAATATACTTGAAGTAATGACGAATCAATAATCATATGTATATATTGATATGTGTAGATGGTCATATTAAGAAGGATGAGATGAAGTATAGATGAATAGATGATGTGTATTGGATGTATCATCCATCAGATGTATGAAGAGTTGAATAGAAAGAATGTCCAAAGAATTGCACATCGATCTTTTCTCTAGTCTCCTTATGTGTTTGATTTTATCAGAAATCCTTTTGTACACATCTAAGTCCAAAGTTAATTTATCTGTGGTTAAAGTTTGAGAGTTCAATTGCAAACATGTTGAGAGAATTTTGTGTAGGAACATCTATATGTGAGAAAGTGCTGAGTGTCTTCTGAAATAGGCACAAAATCGATGGTCAAAGAAATGATCAGTTCTCAGTGCACAGTGTAAAGTTTTACACAAATGAGGAGTCAAAATCTAAGTTGGAAGTTAATCCATCTATGGCTAAAAGCATTTTCTTAAACGAGTTCTAGATTGGGAGAACTGTGTGTTAGAAGTTGCAGGTGTCAAAATCGACTCTATAGGAAGGCAGTTTTAGACATAGGTAGATTGTTTGAAGAATTTCTCATAATCTACTGAGGCTTTTGAAGTGTTTTAACTTGGAGGAGGTGCAAAAACTCTAGATGACACATTGTACAAAGTTTCATCAGAAACTTTACACAAATGATTAATCAATGAGTGATTAATGTGCAGTAGACTTTTCTGTGAAATGACTTTCTTCACAGTTAGTTAATTTCTTGATAGTTTGGTGATTGTCTTCCAAAATTGGTTGGAGTTTAAAGTTATTCTTGATATAGAGGTGTTCTAACATCAAGGATAGCTTGTTCTTTTGGAGAATAACAATCTCCATCACTGGTATCAGAGTAGGAAGTATCAAAATTGAGGAAAGGAAGATCGCGGCTGCTGCAGATATACAAATTTCACATCTTGAAGGTTCAAAAGGATAAAGTGTGGAAGAAAGACCAAAGGAAGACACATAAAGGTTATCAAAAGGGTCAGAAGGAGTAAACTTTGAAGCTAAGGTACATTCATTCCTTATAAGCATTAAAAATTTGATAGTATAGGTGACAAAAGGATGGGAGATAGTCTCCAAATTGAGAAGTTGGATAGAGAAAACTATCCAGCTTGGTCTATGAGAATGGAAGATCATCTAATGAGCAAAGATCTGATGGGATACACCACAGGAGAGGAAGAAGAGCCAGAGTTGAAATATCCTAGTGTTCCAACTAGGGAGGAGCTTGCAGATATAAAGATTTGGATGAAGAAGGATGCTCAAACCAGGAGCATAATCTACATGGAAGTGAATGATTATTTGCTTCCTCATATCAGAGGACTTGAAAGTGCAAGTGACATTTGGAATGCTTTGGAAGAGCATTTCCAAAATACAACCAAATCAAGGAAACCTTCATTATGGGCAAAGTTTACTACATTCAAGAAGAAGGCTTCACAATCAATATCTGATTATGTGACAAAGATGAAAGACATTGCTGATTCTTTAGGTGCAGTTGATGAAGATATTGAAGAAGATAAGTTGGTAAGACAAATTCTCACAGGGCTAAAGGGAGATGAGAAGTGGAACCCTTTTATTTTGTCTACAGAACTTTCATTAGATCATCTCACTCCTGATTTGAATCAATTGTTAGGACATATGCTAACTTTTGAGAATGATATCAAAGGAGATGTTGATAAGAGTGCAGGTCATGCAATGTATTCTAAAGACAAGAAGAAAGCTAGCAAAGGAAAGCAATAATCAGTTGAAGATGAAGGTACTCCAACTCAAGCAAACTTCCTAAGAGGAAGAGGAAGTGGCAGAAGTAGAGGAACAGGCAGAAATAACAAAGATAATGTCAGAGCTTGTTGGATATGTGGTAAGTCCAATCATCTATCTCATGATTGTTGGCATAATAATCAAAGAAATGATAATTTTAATCAGAAATTTAATCAAAGAGGAAGAGGTAGTAGATATCAGAGAAGAAACTTTAGAGGTAGAGGTGGTAGGAATTCTTTTGGAAGAGGTGAAGGAAGAAACTTCCAAAATCCATCCTATAATAACACCTACTACAATTATGCATCAAATCAGAAAGAAGATTCAACTCTTATTATGAATGCAACATGTGAAGCCTCACATGAAGACATGAGAGTATTTTATATTGACTCAAGATGTAGCAATCATCTAAGTGGAAATATTACTTTGATGACTAATTTAGATCATAAGGCAATCAATCACACAGTTCAAACAGGTGATAATACAAAGCACAAAGTAAAGTCAATTGGTTCAGTTAAAGCCAAAGATGGAAGTACTCTCTTGAGTAAGGTTCTATATGTTCATACAATTCCAAAGAACTTGATCAGTGTAGGACAAATTGTGGAAAAAGGATATGAGGTAAGGTTCACTAATGATGGAGTTTATGTTGAAGACCCTAGTCAAGGGTATAAACAAATTGTTACAAGAAAGAAGGAAGGAAGGGTCTTCACACTAAAGATACAAGGTAATATTGGACATGCTATGTTTACATATGGAGAGCAAAAGGTGTCTGAATTGGATCCTTGGCATAAAAGACATGGACATTTTAATGAAAGAGGTATCAAAGAAATGGTTAACAATGGTTCAGTGCTTGGATTGTCTAATGTTGTAGGTCAACACATGACATACAGATGTGAAGCTTGTCAGTTAGGTAAGGCTTATAAGCAATCATATAATAAGCATGGTTTTATGTATTCAGAAAGACTTGAATTGGTACATACAGATGTGTGGGGTCCTTGAAAGGACTTCGGTATAAATGGTTCAAGATATTATGTCATATATGTTGATGATGCTACCAGATGGATTACAATCTATGTGATCAAAGACAAGTCAGAAGTGTTTAATACATTTAAACACCATCATGCATATGTAGAAAGAATTACAGTTCAAAAATTGAAGAGGTTAAGGTCAGATGGAGGGGGAGAGTATTTCTCTAATGAGTTCAGTGATTATTTGTGGAATGTAGGTATAAAGATATCTAGAGAGGTTACTTGCAGGTACTCTCCTCAACAAATGGGGTAGCAGAAAGAAGAAACAGAACTCTTGTTGAGTTTGCAAGGTCCATGATGAAGGAGAAAAATTACCCTAATTATTCGTGGGCTGAGGCTGTAAACACAGCCACATATTTGGTCAATAGGTTACCATGTAAAGCCTTGCAGGGTATGACACCATATGAAGCATGGTGGGGTAAGAGACCTACCTTGGATCATTGTAAAATATTTGGATGCTTGGCATATGCATATGTGCCATCACAATTGAGGCATAAATTGGAACCTAAAGCAGAGAAGTATGTATTCATTGGTTATGATGACAAGTAGATGGGTTATAGGTTGTGGAGTCCATCCACAAAGCAATTCCTTGTGTGTAAGGATGTTACATTTGATGAGCAAGGTTCTTGGTATGCAGGTACACTTAATGTTCATGAAGGTGTTGAAGAAGTTGTGAATCAAAAGAAAGGTAAATCAAAGATTCAGATATTTGATGAAGAAGAGAATAATGAAGTACAGATTGAAGTTGAAGAAGTGCCAAGGTTTGATCTAGAATGTGATGAGCCAGAAACTTCAAGAAGTGGAGAAGTTAGAAGGTCATCTAGGCACAAATGGCAGCCTACAAGGTATAGCTATGATACTTCATTCTTGACTACTAAAGATTATGCTTACATGTTAAAAGCAAATGAAGATCCATCCACATATGATGAAGCCAAAGGCAAGAAGAATTGGGAAAAAGCTATGCAAGAGGACTATGATGCATTGATTGAAAATGAGAGTTGGATTTGGTTCCTAAACCAAATAGCCAGAAGATCATTGGATGTAAGTGGGTCTACAGAACAAAAAGGTTTGCAGATAGAAGTGTATCTAGGTACAAAGCCAGGCTTGTTGTAAAGGGATATGCACAGACACATGGTGTGGACTATGATGAAACTTATAGTCGTGTTGCAAAGATGACAACCATAAGAACTCTCATAGCAATTGCTGCTTGCAAAGGTTGGAAATTATCTCAATTAGATGTGAAGAATGCATTTTTTTAATGGTTATATTTCAGATGAAGTTTACATGGAGCAACCAGATGGTTTTAAAGATCAAGTGTATCCAAATTATGTGTGTAAGCTCAAGAGAGCTTTGTATGGATTGAAGTAGGCCCCAAGGGCATGGAATTATAGGCTTGTAAAGTTCTTCAAGGAACTTGGATTTCAAGCTTCAAAGGTAGATAGTAGCTTGTTAGTCAAAGCAAGTGAGGATGGATTTATTTATGTTTGTATTTATGTTGATGACATAATACTTACAGGAACAGATGACAAAGGTATACACATGATTAAAAAGCAGATGGGGAAAGAATTCAAAATCAGTGATTTGGGAAATTTTTCATTCTTTTTGGGAATGGAGATTTCATATACTCAGCATGGAGTATATGTAACTCAAGAAGGGTATCTAAAAAATTTGCTAACCAAATTTAAAATGAAAGATTGCAGGGTAGCACCAACTCCAATGGAAGTGAATCATAGATTGACTAGATATGAAGGAGAGGAATTCAAAGATATGAAGCTCTATCAAAGTTTGGTGGGTAGCTTGATTTATGCTACATTAACAAGACCTGACTTATCATATGCAGTTGGAGTTCTATCTCAATTCATGCATTGTCCTAGAAAGGAGCATTGGTTTGCAGGACAAAGAGTACTTAGATACATCAAGGGCACACTTAAAGAAGGTATGTATTATGGATTTACCTCAGATACAAGAGTCAAAATATACAATGATGAATATTGGGCAGGTATTTCTGATGATAGAAGATCAATACATGGATACTTGTGTTATGTGGGAGATAAGTTAACTTCATGGTGCTCCAAGAAGCAACATACAGTTGCTTTATCATGTACAAAACTAGAATACAAAGGCATGGTAGCAGCTGCAAAGGAAGTAATATGGTTAAAGACTCTTATGAAGAGTTTTGATATTGTTCAAAGCATTTGTGGAGACAATATGAGTTCTTTATATTTGGTAGCAAATCCTCTGTTCCATGCTAGAACTAAACATATTGAGATTCAGAATCATTTTCTAAGAGAGAAGGTTGTTGATAAAGAAATAGAAGTTATGCATACTCCTACAAAAGATCAACTTGCAGATATGATGATAGAAACCTTCAATGGACCAAAGTTGCATAGGTTTAAAGATATGGCAGGAATAAAGAAGATGTAGGTAATCAGAATTCATGATTGAGGGCGAGCTGTTAAAGCAGGACAATCAACAATTGGTGATTATATGAAACCTAGAAGTGAAGGAGTGAAGAAAAGAATGAAGTCCAACTTCATGGAGTAAAGAGAAGATTTAGATAGTAAAGTTTTTAAAACATATGTACATTAGCTTTGTAATACTTCAATATACTTGAAGTAATGACAAATAAATACTCATATGTATATATAGATATGTGTAGATGGTCGTATTAAGAAGGATGAGATGAAGTATAGATGAATAGATGATCTGTATTGGATGTATCATCCATCAGATGTATGAAGAGTTGAATAGAAAGAATGTTCAGAGAATTGCACGTCGATCTTTTCTCTAGTTCTCCTTCTGTCTTTGATTTTATTAGAAATCCTTTTGTACACATCTAATTCCATAGTTAATCTATGTGTGGTTAAAGTTTGAGAGTTCAATTGCAAACAGGTTGAGAGAATTTTGTGTAGGAACATCTATATGTGAGAAAGTGTTGAGTGTCTTCTAAAACAAGCGCAGAATCGATGGTCAAAGAAATGATCAGTTCTCAGTGCACAGTGTAGAGTTTTACACAAATGAGGAGTCAAAATCTAAGTTGGAAGGTAAGCCATCTATGGCCAAAAGCATTTGCTTAAATGGGTTCTAGATTGGGAGAACTATGTGTTAGAAGTTGCAGGTGTCAAAATCGACTCTACAGGAAGGCAGTTTTAGACATAGGTAGATTGTTTGAAGCATTTCGCGTAATCTACTAAAGCTTTTGAAGTGTTTTAACTTGGAGGAGGTGTGGAAACTGTAGATGACACATTGTACAAAGTTTCATCAGAAACATTACACAAATGATTAATCAATGAGTGACTAATGTGCAGGAGACTTTTCTGTGAAATGACTTTCTTCATAGTTAGTTAATTACTTGATAGTTTGGTGATTGTCTTCCAAAATTGGTTGGAGTTTAAAGTTATTCTTGATATAGAGGTGGTCTAACATCAAGGATAGCTTGTTCTTTTGGAGATTAATACTCTCCATCATGAATGGCTAGGAGACAAACACCTAAAGCACAAGGTCTCTGTTTTGGCCCTATCAAATAGCTCCGTAGGTAACTGAGGTCCTTGTGATCTCTATTTCTTAATGAACATTTTTTTCCCCTAGAGGTAATTTCTTCTTAAACTTGGCCGTGCTAAGAGCTTTGATGGTCTGATCTATATCCATAGGAGTATTGTGAGGACACTTATTTTCCCCATAAATGTGGGCTTATTTGATTGCCTCCTCAAATGTCTTTAGTGCATTTCTTCTTATCACTCTATTTATAGCTTTACTTAAGCCTCTAACAAGCCCTCTTGTTTTCTAGAAGTCATCCAATCCCTTAAGTTTCAAAATGATCTCTCTATTGTGAAATATGTAGACCATCAAAGGTCTACCTCTCTCGATGATCCTATCCCACTCATCCCAATTCCTCTCTTCCTCATTCTCAGGAAGAAACTCTTTTAGGAAAAGAGTTTCAAATTGAGCCTAGTCTATAGGGATAGAGTTCCCCTCCTTGAGACTCATCTACCACTTATAAGCACGTAGGCCAAGCAAAAGACTCACCTCTAGCACATGGTACTCTGGTGAGGTGCCCTTAAGTTGATGTAAATCATTCCACTTTTCCAAAAAAAAGTGTAGATTGCATCCTTGTTTCTCTCAAGGTCATCCCCCCTAAATCTAGGTGGCTTCATGTCTTTCAAGATGGGAGCTTCCCTAGAGCTTCTTTGTGCTTACTAGGAATAGAAAGATCTTTCCTAGTCATCTCTATAGGCAGAAAAGGAGTTTCTCTTTCCTTCCTAACTAGGAAAGAGGTGACGTGTCTCAAGTGAGATCATTTCAGACTTATGCTCTTCACTGAGAGATGCCATGCTACCTATGTCTTTCTCTAACCTAAGGCTCTGTTCTTTTATTTCTACAAAGTGTTGATGAGTAAAAAATGCATCACAAAGTTCCTCATAAGTATAATCTTCTTGTTGTGGCTCTTTCCACTCTAGTTTTTTCTTAACTTCCTGCTCAAGCTCTATCTCTTCCATCATATGGCGAGGGTTCTCTAGTTGTTTCTTAGGTGGAGAAGTGTGATATAAGATCAATTTGCCCTTGGAATCCATATTTCACTCCCCCCGTTTACTAACTAGAGTATGTGAAAAGAATGGAAGTAAACTTAAATATCAAAGAAGAAGACAAATATAATACTTGAGAACTAATGGTGACCCACCTTGCATTGCATGAAGATGTGTTGCTGTTGTATGGTCGGAGATACTTCATGTGCCACTGCTAGAAAGATTTTCCATGTGAGGTTACATCAGCTATCGCTGCTTTATGAGTCCGATCAACGACAACATTAGTTCACTGAACTCTGTTGTTTGGCTTTGAGGTGGAAGGAGAGCTAAGTGAAGCTTCCTACTATAAGGAATCATGAAGGCTGACGGAATCGTGCTCTCGTGGTGTTGCTGTCATGGTTGTCTTGGTGGTGATCTGGTGGCACATTGACAAAGGGGCTATCCAACACCTTCTTCGGTAGATGGCAACTCCATCGGCTAGTGAAGCAAGTTCCTGAGCTGTGGCTACCGACCTGGGAGGTGTGTCCATCGTGAGGAGGCGCATCTGTCGCGATCGACTATTGTGGTGATTGACAGGAGTAGTGCATCGCGATTGACACCTGTGGCGACCGATGCTCAACATGTGGTGATTGGCAAGGTGGAGCCTCCATCGCGATAGAGTCAACACGTGTCTATAGCTCTGAATGTTAAAGGTTGATCCATCGAGCATTGTGTCTAATGGGCTTTGAAGGTTGCAACTTGCCCTACAACTGTCTCACGCTCAAGTCGACATTCACTCATTTTGTTTTCTTTGCTATACAAAGTGAAGGTTCATAAGCAATTTAAGAATCTAGTATGCATGCATACGCAAAATGCATACAGAGTTAAGTTAGTCCTAAAGTGAAGGCCGTGGTCGTGTTCCCTCCCTCCTCAGTGCTCGGCATAGTTTCTTTAAAAAGGAGACAGAAAAGAAAGAAAAAAGAGAGAAGAAAAAAAAGAAGAAATAAATAAATAAATGAATAGAAAAAAAAAGAGAGTTGTGGGACTCTCGTGGGCTTTTCAAGATATTTGCTACCGGGCTCAAGGCTGCAGAAGAGGTCGCATGCTCAAGGCTCATCTTTCCCTGATTTTTGCGTCTCTGTGGGTTCTTTTTTTTTTGAGTTCGAAAAGGGGGAGGTTCTTTTCTTGTCGGGCCCTTGTCATGGATTTGGCGACCCCCTCACTTTGAGAAGTAACCTGGCCTCTCTATTGGAGGGGGGATCTTGTGCCGCCCTTGGGGCCTCCGAGGGTGTTGAACCCCCCATGGTCTCCCTCAGTAGATTCACAATTCTATCAACTCAGGAGAGATCAAGAAAGTTTGTCTCGTTGGCCAAATGTTTGGCCTTAGGCCCCCGCTCAAAACCATGCGACAATGGCTTCGCAACGAGTGGTTCCCCCGTGGGCTAATTGTTTATAAGTGTCAGTTCTTACCGGAAAGTCACATGTTGCTAGTCTTTGAAAATGAAGATATGGCGTTTCGAGCCCTAAGTGTCAGAACCTGGAAACTCGACTGGGTGACCCTATGCCTATTCAGATGGTCCCCTGATTTTACTCCTGACAAATCAAAATCGCTGTGGTACCCTCTCTGGGTTGAGCTCCTTAACCTGCTGTACTTCTTGTACAAGTTTGTGTGGGACATTCTTTCTCGTATCGGCAAGCCGTTAGCCTCACGCGAGGACATTGGTGGTCTCGTTTATGAAGGTGCAAGACACTCCTTCAACGCTCCGTGGCACCCTCTAATCTGTGTCGAGGCTGACCTCAGCATGCCGCTTCCATCGAAGATCAAAGTGGACTTGCGTGAAGGGGAGGTATGGGAGCAAGACATCAATTACGAAAACCTTCCCAACGCATGCTTCCGTTGTGGCCAACAAGGCCACAAGATTAAAGATTGCCCTTTGAGACAAAAAAGCAAGCGAAATCAAGAAGCCCCCAGAAACGCTCAAGAAAACAAAGGGGCATTGATTCACTCGACAAAGGAAGAGGAAGTCAAGGGCCCCCTTAACCCAGAAGCTGATGCAGACGGGTTCATCAAAGTTAGAAGAAGAAGAAGGAAAAGAAGCCCTAGGGTGACTTTTGAGCGAAACAACATGCCAGTTACCCCCTCCAGCAACTTGTTTTGCAATCTAGAAAAGGAGATCAATGAGTTTGACTACCCAAGTAGGAACCAACTTAAGGTGGACACCAACGACAAAGCCCTAGAGATCCTTGATAATAAAGAAATGTTCCAAGAGGGTTACACTACAAGCAAAGAAGACAGCTTTAGTAATAGTAATGAAGATAACATGGATAGTGAAAGTTCCATCATTGGATCGACTATTCGAGAAACGGTATCGAAAAAGGTGCCCAGTTCTTCCGAGCAGGAGGTATCCTACAAAGGAAAACAACCTATGGAGCTACCCTGGAAAAGCCTCAACAAGAACTTATTGCTAAATCGGGATCCCATCCCAGCGAGAAAGAAAGATGAATCCAAGAAAAGAAAGGACAAAGATGCCTCCAGCAGAGAGGGCTCACTACGACAATGCTCATCATCTCATGAAATGCTAGAGAGCTAACCGACCCCTCAAGAGCGACCATCATTGGTCAATGGCTTCGCTACATTAGCCTAAACCCAGAATTTATATGTATTCAAGAGATTAAAATTGATGGAGAAGAGATCCAGAAACGGCTTAGACATGTCTTCTCAACCCATGTTTGGATTTCAACGGTGCACTAGCGGGGGTCCGGTGGAATAGTAATCGGTATCAATCAATTCTGGTTTGAAAAGCTTGAGAACTCCATTGAAGATGAATGCCATCGATGGATTGTTGTTTCTTTTGGCGCTCCCTTTTGTTTTACTTTACTGTCTTTGTATGCCCCTAATGGGGAGTTAGAGAGACTAAACAGTTGGGCCTCCTTGGACTCGCTTCCCCACAATGTGCTTATTTGTGGTGACTTCAACATGGTGGAGGACCCTATGGAGAGATGGATGGGCAAGGGCAGGGTCATCCATAGTCGAGAGAAAGAAACGTGGGACAAAACCAAACTGCACTTGGATTTGGTCGAATTCAAAGATTCGAATGGCTTTTCTTGGTCAAATCTCCAAGCGGGAGAGGACCTAAGGAAAGCTAGACTTGATAGATGCTACATTTCGCAGAGTTTTACTCATCAATGGGCCCACCCTTCCCTCTCACAACGCACCAACCTCACCATCTCTGATCATTACCCGATCGTTATCACTTCCAACCTTTCACCAAGATCCGTAAGGCTCCTTGGTTCCATGCCAGTGTGCCCTCCTTCTCTCTCCCCTCCGTCCATCAAGAAATTGCTGATGTGTGGAAGAAGGCGTTCGCCTCCGGCTTGTCCCTAGCCAAGTGTTGGAGAAGAGCAGTCGATAAGTCTCGACAGATCATGATTAGGTCTAGGAAGATGCTCGAGACAATGCGGCGGGCTCGTAGAGAATCTCTATATCATAGACTCTAGAGGCTAGAGGAGGAAGTGAACAAAGGAAAATATCAATCCCACAAAGGTGTTCGAAAAATCAGAGCCCTGCTGAGATACGAGGAAGAAATACTAAGGAAAAATTTGCAAGTTTTCTTCAAGGAGTGGTGGGCTGGCAAAGCTGACAAACCCACCAAAGAGATGTGTCGTATCCTTAAAAGGAAACATAACAGAGAATTGATCCCCTTATTGCTAGACTCAAATGGCAATGTATGCAATACGGAAGAAGATAATTTTGGGATCATTTTAGGGCACTTCACGAGACTCTTGGGGACCTCGAACCCCCTCTCCCACCATAGAAGGGACTGCATGGCAGCCATATCTAGGGCTTCCCCCCACAGGATACTACTCAACCTTCATTCCTTGCTGGATGCCCCTATCCTAGAAGCAGACATCATTGAGGTCATTGATGCCCTCCCTTCTCGTAAAAGCTCGGGACCCGACGGGCACACTTATGAGTTCTTTAAATCCTTCAAGTTGGTGGTTGCCACCCCTCTTCGTCTAGTTTGGCAAGAGGCGCTCAAGTTTGGCATGCTTCCAACTTGTCTCAACAATGGCATTATCAAGTTAATACACAAAAAAGGGGGAAACAACATAATAGAGAACTGGCCTCCTATTACGATGCTCCAAACGGGATATAAGATCATTGCCAATAGAATCTCTAGCCACTTGAGAGCGTGGATAAGCGAGGACCAAAAAGGTTTCATCAAAGGGAGGTCAATTTTGGAAACCATTATAGATATCTTGGAAGGTCTTGACTTTGCAAATGAGTCTAAAAAAGATGTGGTCTTCCTCAAGATCGACTTTGATAAAGCCTACGATAGGCAAGAATGGACTATATTCTACACTCGCTACAAGATCTTGGATGTAGTCAGAAATTCACCAAGATGATTGTGACCCTTCTCAAAAACGCATCGACCCAAATTAACATTAATGGCAAACTTTTGAAGATGATAAAACTTAGAAGATCTATCAGAGAAGGGTGCCCATTGGCTACCCTTCTCTTTTCCATTGCCACGGACGGGCTTAGCAGGCTACTGGATCATCAGGTGGAAGCTGGTAATATGAAAGGCCTCCGTTTGCCTCATGACCATGGCCAGATTACCATGAGACTTTTTGCGAATGATATGAATGCGTTTGTTCACAATTATAGTACGAGCCTGGAGACGTTCTGGAGGTGTCAAGATACTTTTTGTGAAGCCTCTGGATCCACAATCAACCACTCTAAGACTGCCTTCAGAGCTATCATTGGGTCACAACCCGACCTTCTCATTGATCATGGCTATCAAATCATTCTGTAGGGCCAAATTTTTTGGCTTCTTGGGATTCCCTTGGGGTTTGGTGTCTCTATGGAACAACGGTGGGATTGGGTGTTGGCCAAACTCGAAAACAAGCTAAACTATTGGAGAGGTATGTAGATCAATCTCGCTGGACGTGCCATGGTTATCAACACATTCCTCTTATAATCTACCATATACTTCGTTTCTTGTTGGAGACCGAAAGAGCAAGATCTGTCCAAACAAGATAGTCATTGCAGAAACTTCCTTTGGACGGGTGACCACAATAGGAGGGGGGTGCCTAAAATCAAGTGGTCCATCTGCACAAGCCATAGAAATAGTGGGGGCCTTGGTATCCTGGACATTGGGTGCATGAATAACAAACTGGCGGCAAAATGGATGATTAAGGCTTGGTGCGATGGGGAGGCCTCGTGGGCCAAGTTGATCGTCAGAAACAAGAATGAGTTGGCTCTCATGGGTTACCCAAATTGGAAGAATCTTGACATCTTGACATTGCTGTTTTCCCCAATCCCCGTCTTCCCGAAAGGCTCAAATCTTGTGTGCTCCCTATGGAGGAGTTGGAATAAATTCAAATGCTACACAAAAATAAGTGAAGACTGGAAGTGGGCAGCTGGTATCAGACAAAACAGCTCTATCTAATTCCGGATCCATGGCATCCGGAGTGTGGAATCTTGGAACATTCAAAATGCCGAGAAGCTATGGAACAAAGGCTTTAAAAAATGGAAACACCTCCGGAAACAAGACACCAACCGATGGATCAACTTTAAGGATATCAACCGTCGCATCAACATTTCGTAGGAAGAATGGAACACTTTGCAAAACAGATGTCTAGCTTGGGACTGCCACAAACTTCGCCTTCTCATGGGACATGACACGTCCAGCTGGCTTGGTCTCAAATGGCACAATGGGAATAGCCTATCAAAAATCCCGAACATCAAAGAAAGGATTGACTATCACGTTAACATCAACAAGAAGTGGTGCCTCTCATGGACGCGGCTTCCGTGGGACATGAAGTTCATGGCTATCTGGCACCCCCTCATAGAAATCAGAAAGGATGTCCTCTTATGGCAAATCCTTCATCATGGAATCTGGACCAACCTTAAGGCTAGCAAATTTTGTGGGATTCCTCCCTGGTGCAAACACTGCTACCGGTCTATCGAAGATGTTTCACACATCTTCTTTACCTGTCCCAACTCCAACAGACTCTGGCAGACGGTTGGAAAGAAAATTAGACTTCAGAAACATTTCAGTTGGAAGCAAGCCCTACTGCGAGAAGTTATCGACTGCTTCGTGACTCTCTAGAATTCCATCGGAAGGGAGGTCCTATGGAAAATCTGGCGGGAAAGATGTGCTTTTAACTTCCGCGACTTCCCCAAAGAGTGGTCAATTGAGAAATCGTTGTTCCTCCTTGGCAAAAGGATCGTTAAGTGTAAGAAATCTGCAAGAGAACAAGGATTACGACCACCACATACTAGAGAGATGACTCTCCTCCCATCCTTATGCCTGTATATATAGCTGCTTGAATCAATGAGGACCACAAATATAACTAGAGTCCACAAGTGCATGTGCAATCTCCTCCACTCCTTTCATATCCACCACTAGAGTCTATTAGTGGCTGGAGTGATCTCGACCACTACTTTAGTACCTTCCACTAGAGTCCACTAGTGGTTGTTGTACTCACCTCTTGAGTTAAGTCCACTAGACTCAAGTTAACTCACGTTAACTTGAGTTAGAAGGCTCTAGAGCTCTTTGGGCAAAACTCTCTTCCCATGCTCCCCATGGGAGTTGAACCCAAGAACTCTTCCTTCACAACCATGAGACTTAACCACTAGGCTAAGTGGATTACTTGAATATGAGAGCACATGACTTATGCTTGAGTCTACTCTTGAGATCTTTGGTCCTACAGACGAGTGACCAAACTGTATCCGATTTCAGATCTGTCTGAAGCCATCGGATCCCTAGATCATAGACTTAATTTATTACATTCTTCCCCCCTTGGGAAAGATTTTCGTCCTCGAAAATAAAGCTATATATATAACTGTAGGCAACCCCCAAGCCTCATGTTCTAAAACTGGAAGAACATGGTCATGTTCTAGAACTGGAAGAACATGTCTCATCTCTGTGGTGGCATCCCTGCCCAAATGATTCTAAACACTATCTCGCTTTGCACTTTGATAAACTAGTCAAAGTACAAAATTGTGAATGAATAATAAGGGTTGATTTAAAAACATCCCTGATCAATTCATAGTTTCTCGATGTGCGATCTAGGCACAAACATGTGAACTGGGTGGATTCAAATGACTAGTTCATTTCTAGGCATGACTAGTGCTTGGACTTAGTAATGACGGTGGGATTCTTATCCCTCGCAAGACTTTGAGAACTCTTGATTCACTTGAATTTGTTTTGAAGAACTTGAAGTCTGGTTGTCTCAAACATCTAACTTGGATGTTTATACAATGGTTGACTTTTGATCCAACAGTTACTTGATTTTTTCACCCGACTAGAGGACTACTGTGTCCCAATGAGTTTGAAAAAATCCTATGTAAACTGTAGGAGAAAGTTTACCATTCCGGTGGAATCAACCATACTAACTTCACCAATTCAAATTCAAAATGAAAATTGTCCAATTTAGGACACTTTTCTCAAAGACTTTTAACTGAAAGTTCTTGGGAATTGTCAATCCAATGAGCAATTCCTAACTTCTTTATTCTAGAGTATACTGGACTCTAGGAAATTATTTATGCTATAACTTGAAGCAAAATCAAATGAATAAGTCTACTTAGACTTATCATCGTTTGAAGATTGAAAAGGTTCTTGTACATAACATCTATCTAGGATGTTCAAGTTAGTTATCTAATTCTAACCGGCTATCCCTGGTCTTTTGCAAAAGGAATCAGATACCATATCTGAGTCAATTCCAAAAGATTTGGAAAGCGGAAAGAGATAACTAAAACTTTGTACAACCAATTCAAACTTCGCACATACATAAACTTGCTATGAGTCAAAGTCTAGTTGACTCAGGACTTTAACTTCTCATCGATCTATTTCAATAAGATATTGAAGCATTGACTTTATCTTTAAGAGCAATAAAAAGGGTATTCTCTGGTGCAGCAGAAATGACTCGAACCCCCGCCCCCGCAGCTGGATGACACCCGCCTAACCATATTGTCCACAGACGTTGACGAGAAGATCTGTGCAGAGATTTGTTTTGTTTAACATCTGTCGCTGAAAAGCTTCAATCAGAGAACAAAAGGATGTGCCGCGCGCTGCTGTAGCCAGGATTTGAACTCAAACGGATTCCTTGGAAACACGCTCACGTAGCCAAGTCGCCCACGAGTGTTGCTTGTTCTCTTGCATTGGTATCAGAGCCATCTCCATAGCTTTCTTCTTCTTCAATTTGCGTGTGTTTTGCTTCTTCTACGACATAGCAGCCGTACTGGCGGATGATGAAAGAAGCTTGCCGATTCCCTCGCTTTGGCTTGGCTTAGGAGAAGAAGTATAGCAAAAAAACTATTCAAATCATCTCTAGTGCTGCCGTGGGAATCGAACTCGTGCCCCTCTGTTGGGAGGACGCTGCCTTATCCACGAAGAAACGCGCCGTTCAAATATTTTTTAAGGAGCAGGTCTCTATAGATCATTCGATTCGCTGAAGGAGGCTCCATCCAAGAAGATCAAAAAGGGTATTCTCTGGTGCAGCAGAAATGACTCGAACCCCCGCCCCCGCAGCTGGATGACACCCGCCTAACCATATTGTCCACAGACGTTGACGAGAAGATCTGTGCAGAGATTTGTTTTGTTTAACATCTGTCGCTGAAAAGCTTCAATCAGAGAACAAAAGGATGTGCCGCGCGCTGCTGTAGCCAGGATTCGAACTCAAACGGATTCCTTGGAAACACGCTCACGTAGCCAAGTCGCCCACGAGTGTTGCTTGTTCTCTTGCAAAATCCCCCCCCCCCCTTCAGACATCATCAAGTACTCCTCTTGATCAATAACAAGCTTAAACCCAAGTGGGCCCCACATGAGGGTGATTAACCTTCTTTGTAATGTCATCTAAGCTCTGTAAAAGCTTCCCCTGCTTTGTGGGATTTGGGGGGTCCCGTGGGCACTAGTCCCCTTCTCTTGTACCTTTCTTTATTTAATTCAAGTTTGGGAGAGTAGGCTAATGCTGAACTTCCTTTATATAAAAAAAAATACTTGAGAACTTCCCCTCTCAACCCATAAAATAATACATATGACAAAACCAATAATTGATCTGTATACATGGTGAATGCCAAGAACACATGCATCTTTGCTTGAAGATTTTTAGCATGCACAAGGTCAAAAAAATTGAACCGCATGGATAAATCCTTGATTTATTTTAGGTGTATGTGGATATCACCTATCTCTTTTAAACTGCATTTTTTTGGGTATTATTGTAGCATGCCAAAGAACCCAAACATTTATGAACAATTTGGAACAAGAACTCACATCTATCATAGCTATGCCCATGCTTTGATTCCATTTGGATATTCCATATTGCGGTTTGATGGCTTGGCCCATTTTGATTTTCCATGAATCTTCATTAGGCTTTTATACTTACTTATACGCCAAGTATTAATGTATATTTAACAAAACTCTAATAATGTCTCTATGCGTTCTTACTTTCTTGCATTGAAACACATGTATTAAGTGCTTCTTTTCATTCTTTTGTATGCTAAAACATGAATAAACACTTCTTTGATGCTCCATTAAAAATATAAGAAGTGACTTTCCTCAACTCTCAAAGAATCGGAAAATGTATTATAACTTTCCTTGCCCTATTTCAAAAGACTTCCCCAAATTGCTTGCTCGTTTAAGCACGTAAAGTTTCAGTAGTTCAGGAGTAGAAAAGTTCACCTACTATAATTGAAGCTTCATGTTGGAGTAATTCACAAGCCTACACATTCTTGATGGATGCATTGAAATCCATATACATATGGAGAAGCATAGGAACTATTGTTAGTGATTTATTACCACTTTATCTCTTTGTAAAAGTCAAATTGACTTGGAGTCTTTTGTAAACACCTACCAAAAGGATTCGTGGAAAAAGTTAGTTGTTTGATTGAAGGAATATCTCCTAGGATATAGGAGCTTGATCATAGGGAGCCAAGAGTTTGAATTTGAATTCAAATTTTTACTCACACTCTATAAAAATGGTCATGGAAAAGTCATGGGTAGAACTCATCATTCCCGAGCTTCTCATTACTGATTCTGAGTGTGTGTGTGGCCTACACTATAGCCCACACCATTCATGCGAATGGATTTGTATACAAGTGTTCATTAATGCATACATTCTCATTAGTCATTTCTCTGTTCTCTATTATACTCCTTGAAAGTCTATCAACTTGTGAAGTGCATGTATCGGTCAATTCTTCACCAAATTCAATGATCTAAAGCTTGTTGGATTGAGCTTGAGCTTTTCTACACTCTATCAAAATTTGAGAAGATTCTATTCAGCCATTTTAGATAAATTTGCATCGAGGTGATCACTAGTCAATGTCTGCTACAATCGTAAAAAATCGGGGGTATAGCTTTACTTGCTAAATTGATTTCTCTTACCATAGTTTATCTTTTTATATCATTCCACTTGTAATAGTTAGCTTTCTAGGCTAATTAAGTACTCCTAAAAGTAATTTTTCCAATTCCTACTTTGCTGGTCATACTGAGCAAAAGATCCAGCAGCTGTCAGGACATAAATAGAAGGTTTTCTTGAGATTTTGAGTTTCAAAGTTATGTGTTTTGATTCAATCATTACCCACATCACTTCCAAAGTACATAGGCCATTTTATGGTGTCATTGGAAAGCTAAGGAGGTCTAGTTATCAAGTCTAAAGCATCAGAGGGCTGGTACAAAGCAGGTTTTAGCAGTATCTATTCAATCTCTTGGAGTGTCCATCCATCTTTCCCAATAGTGGTATCAGAGCAAACTAAGTTAAAATGGGAGATGGTTTTCCTTCATTTATTGATAAATTGAACAAGAACAACCATCAGGCATGGTCTCTGAGGACGAAGACCTATCTACAAGGAAGGAGTCTTTATGGATACATCTCAGGAGTTGAGGAATTGCCCTCATTCAAAACAAGGGGATTACCAACAAATGAAGAACATGAAAAGCTCAACACATGGTGTGCTAAGGATGCATTGGCAAGGTCTTATTTACTCAACTCCATGTATGATTTTCTTTCGCCACATATTAGAAATTGTAAGACATCCTAAGAGACTTGGGAAACCTTGTCATCTTATTTTTCCTCCAACACAAGGGCTACAAAAAATCAGTTGTGGATTGAATTCACAACATTAAGGAAGCAACCTAAGCAAGTTGTTTCAGAATTTGTAACCAAGATCAAAGATGTAGCAGATCAGTTAGCAAGCATAGGAGAAGAGATTGAAGAAGAGCAGATTGTAAGGCAAGTGATCAATGGAATCAAGGCTGATGACAAATGGGAAAGCTTCACCATTGCCATGGACCTTTACATGGACATGCAAATTCCAGATCTTACAACTCTCATGGGACAATTGTTCACTCATGAAGCCAAGCTCAACAAGAATGGAGATACATCCAAAGATAATAGTTCTTCTGCCCTATATACATATAAAAAGTCTAAAGATAAAGGCAAGAACCAGAAATTGGAAGATGAAGGCTCTACCTCCCAAGCCAACTATACAGGAAGAGGTAGATCACCAAGAGGAAGGAGCAGAGGAGGTAAGCAAGGTAGGGGGAGATCCTATAACTCCTAACCATGCAACATTTGTGGTTTATCAAATCATACTATAGATGAGTGTTTCAGGAATTACAAGAATCAGAGAGGAAGAGGATACCAAAGAGGTGGATACTCACAGTCAAGAGGTAGATTCAACCATCACCAAGGCTACAACAACAACTACAATGACAATTACAACAATAATTACAATGGCAATTAGGAAGGAGGATTCAAATCCAGAAAGGACTACAACAACTACACAGAGGAGCACGATGACTCTCTTCTGATCATGAACATGATTTCAAAATCAGGTACAAATGATGATCACCTATTCTACATTGATGCAGGATGCTCAAATCATGTGGCTCGCAATGTAGCACTACTCTCTGATCTTGAGGAACCAAAAGGTAAGCATCAAGTACAGACAGGTGATGACACCAAGCACTTAGTAGTTAAAGTTGGAAATGTTAAAACTTGTGACGGAAATGAGAACTTGTTGAGTAGGGTACTCTATGTACCAACCATTACCAAAAATTTGATGAGTGTTGGACAGATTGTGGAGAAAGGTTTGCAGGTTAGATTCAACCAATATGGAGCATTTGTGGAGGATCCAAGGCATGGGTTCAAGAGGATTGCTAAAGGAGAAAAATCAAGTAGACTTTTCACTTTTGAGCTAGAAGACACAAAGAATATTGCATTATACAGTTATAAGGATCAAACACTTTTAGAGCTTGAGATTTGGCACAAAAGATTAGGACATGTAGGAGAAAGAACCTTGAAGCAGATATGTAGGATCAATGTGTAATTGGAATACCTAATGTTTCAAAACAACACATGATATATAAATGTAGTGCTTGTCAATTTGGGAAGTCTCACAGGTTACCCTTCTCAAGGAAAGGCTACATGCATGAAGACTACCTAGAGCTTGTCCATACAGATGTATGGGGACCAAGCAAAGATCCCTCAGTCTCAGGATCAAGGTACTATGTATCTTTTATTGATGATTATAGCAAGTGGACTATATTGTACTTCATGAAGCACAAGGATGAGGTGTTTAATTGTTTTAAAACATATCTTGCACTTGTTGAAAATCAGACAGGGAAGAATTCGAAGAGGCTAAGGTCAGATGGAGGAGGTGAGTACTTCTCGAATGAGTTTGAAAACTTCTTGCATGACAGAGGCATCAAAAGAGAAATCACCACAAGGTATACTCCTGAACAGAATGGGGTAGCTGAGAGAAGAAATAGGTTAATTGTTGAGAGAGCTAGGTCTATGTTGAATGAGAAAAAATTACCTAACTATCTATGGGCGGAAAGTGTTTCAACTGCCACTTATCTCATAAACACGTTACCATCTAAATCCCTTGATGGAATGACACCCTATGAAACATGGCATGGTAAGAGAACCTCACTAGACCATTACAGGATATTTGGACGTGTAGCATATGTACACATTCCTTCTCAGATAAGAGGTAAGTTAGACCCAAAGGCTGAAAAGTGCATCTTTATTGGGATATAGGTTTTATAATCCTTCCAATAAGGGATTCATGGTGATTAGAGATGTTGTCTTTGATGAAAATGATTCTTGGTATGAGAATGAATGCACAAAGGTTAAATTAGCTTATGATTTGGAAGAGGAGTCTCCAAGTCTTGCAAAAGAACAACCTACTCAGAATGAAGACTCAAGTTCAGATGATGAAGATACTATCAACCTTGAAGAGTTCAAAGCATGGAAGTCCAAAGGCAAAATGAAGATGAAGAAGCTTGAATACATACCTGAATCTTCAACTCAATCAATCAGAAGATCGCAAAGAGAAAGCAAAAAACCTATCAGATATGGATATGATACATCTCTTGTTACTAAACACTCTATCTATCTTGCCAAAGATTCGTCAATTGAAGAACCAGGATCATATGAAGAAGCCATAACCAAGACAGAATGGAAAGAAGCTATGAACGAGGAGATTGAAGCACTCAAGGAAAGTGATACATGGGAGCTAGTACCAAAGAAGGACTCCATGAAGGTAATAGGATCCAAATGGATCTATAAACTTAAAAGAAATTCTGATGGCACAATTAATAGGTACAAAGCCAAGTTGGTACCCAAGCATTTTGCACAAACCCAAGGCATTGATTATGAAGAGACATTTTCTCCCGTGGCCAAGATGCCAACCATCAAAGTGTTGGTAAGTATGGCTGCATCAAAAAATTGGAATATGTACCA
Source organism: Ceratopteris richardii (assembly GCA_020310875.1). Taxonomy (NCBI): domain Eukaryota; kingdom Viridiplantae; phylum Streptophyta; class Polypodiopsida; order Polypodiales; family Pteridaceae; genus Ceratopteris; species Ceratopteris richardii. Next base: position 153,513,531 of record CM035420.1, on the reverse strand, counting down.
ATTGGATGTCAAGAATGCTTTCTTGAATGGATGGATTTCAGAGGAGGTATATATGTCACAACCTCTTGGTTATGACGACCCTAAGAAGGTAACCTATGTTTGCAAATTAAAAAAGGCTTTATATGGATTGAAGTAGGCACCTAGGGCATGGAACTACAGGTTAACCACATATCTTCAAGATCATGGTTTTGTCATGAGCAAGGCAGATACTTCTCTATTCATCAAGAGACGTAATACAGAGGTAATATACCTTTGTGTTTATGTTGATGACATAATACTCACAGGTAATGATGTCAATGGAATCAGAAAAATCAAGAGCCAGATGATGAAGGAGTTCAAGATCAATGATCTTGGTCTATTGAAGTATTTTCTTGGACTTGAGCTAGTCTATACTAACTTTGGAATATATATTACTCAGAAAATACATACAGGATATGTTGAAGACGTTTCACTTGCAGGATGCCAAAGTAGCAAGCACTCCAATGGAGGTAAACCTAAAACTAAGTGCCCATGAAGGTGATGAAGTCAATGATATTACAGGTTATCAAAGTATGGTGGGTAGCTTGAACTATGCTACCTTAACAAGGATAGATATTGCATAAGGAGTTAGTGTGCTAAGTCAGTTTATGCACAAGCCAAGGATACCTCACTTAGAGGCTGCCAAGAGAATCTTGAAGTATCTCAAGGGTACACAAAATCATGGTTTGGATTTCCCTTACACATATGACATTGATATCAAGATCTATTCAGATGCAGATTGGGCAGGATGCAAGGATGATAGGAGGAGCACTTCTCAATATATTTCTTTTGTAGGTGATAAACCAATTTCATGGTCTTCAAAGAAGCAACCTACTGTTGCTTTGTCTTCTACAGAGGCAGAGTATAGAGGATTGGCTAATGCCACACAAGAAGCCATTTGGATTAAGCTTTTGTATACAGAATTGGGTTTATATACTAGGTCTCCAATAATCTTTGGAGGTAATACAAGTTCTCTTCACCTTGCCGCTAATCCTATCTATCATGCTAGGACCAAACATATAGAGATCCATTATCCTTATGTGAGAGAAAATTTGTTAAGCAAGGATATTCAACTAACCTATGTATCAACCAACATGCAATGTGCAGATCTGTTGACTAAAGCTTTGGATGCAACCAAACTTTGCACATTTAAAGTAATGATTGGATTGCAGGATATACATGAAGATTGAAGATGAAGAGCAAGCCAAAATGTTTCCCTTGAGGGGGAGCTGTTGGAGTAATTCAGAAGCCTACACATTTGGCTTGATGGATGCATTGAAATCCATATACATATGGAGAAGCATATGAACTATTGCTAGTGATTTATTACCACTTTATCTCTTTGTAAAAGTCAAATTGACTTGGAATCTTTTGTAAAAACCTACCAAAAGGATTCCTGGAAAACGTAGCTGTTTGATTGAAGGAATATCTCTTAGGATATAGGAGCTTGATCATAGGGAGCCAAGAGTTTGAATTTGAATTCAGATTTTTACTCACACTCTATAAAAATGGTCATGAAAAGTCGCGGGTAGCTTCTCATTACTGATTCTGAGTGTGTGTGAGGCCTACACTATAGCCCACACCTATCTGCACCATTAGGCAATGACATTCATGCCAATAGATTTGTATACAAGTGTTCATTAATACATACATTCTCATTAGTCATTTCTTAGTTCTCTGTTATACTCCTTGAAAGTCTGTCAACTTGTGAAGTGCATATCTCGGTCAGTTCTTCACCAAATTCAATGATCTAAAGCTTATTGGCTTCATCTTGAAGATATCTACACGCTATCAGAATTTTAGAAGATTCTATTGCGCCATTTTACAGAAATGCATGTCGAGGTGATCACTGGTCCATGTTTGCTATAGTCCTAAAAAATCGGGGGTACAGCTTTACTTGCTAAATTGATTTCTCTTAGCATAGTTTATCTTTTTATGTCATTCCACTTGTAATAGTTAGCTTGATAAGCTAATTAAAGACCCCTAAAAGGAATTTTTCCAATTCCTACTATGCTGGTAATACTCAACAAAAGATCCAGCAGGTGTAACAACATAAATAGAAGGTTTTCTTGAGATTTTGAGTTTCAAAGTTATCTGTTTTGATTCAATCATTACCCACATCACTTCCAAAGTACATAGGCCATTTTATGGTGTCATTGGAAAGCTAAGGAGCTCTACTTATCAACTCTAAAGCATGAAAGGGCTGGTACAAAGCAGGTTTTAGCAATATCTACTCAATCTCTTGGAGTGTCCATCCATCTTTCCTAGCACTTCAGATCCCATGTACAAGGTAAAAATCCATTGTAGATGGTATAAGAAGAAGAGTGTGCACTCAATTATACTATCTACAAGGAGGAGAGTGCACATGTTACTCAATGTGCTTGCACATGATGTTGGGAATACACCTTTGATGGGAATACACCTTTGAGTTGCCCATCCTGTCAAGTCTCTTTGTTGGATATTGGTTGGCGAAAATGTATCCATGGATCTCATATCGAAGGGCACGGCATTACACGATGCTACCTTTTTGAGCTCTTAAAATGCCATGATATCTCTAAGAACGTTAAACACTCTAGCTGTTAATACCAATGTTCTATAATGAACATAACTCACAGAGTAATTAAAAAAATACCTAAGCAACTAAGAAAGACCCCTAAGAGAGCACACATATCCACCCATACAACTTTACCCATATGAATGCCTCTAGCACAAGGGGTCTAGGGCTGCCATGTTTTCAAGTCAGATGGTTCCCAAGCAGGGTTCTTCACATGCGTTTTTAAGTCAAGCGATGCAACGGATTCATATGGGATCACTTGAATGCCACATGGTTTGTTAAGAGGAGCTCTAGACTTGAACATAATTCCTGAAGGGGTCTTCACTTGAATTATTAAATTAACGCGTAATGATGGGACAAATGATCAACCATCTCAAACAATATATTTAATGGCATGTATGCACGCTTATGTTAAAAGAAGTCTTATATGCATTCTTGTATGTATGCATGTATGGTACTTCTTTGCTTTATGTTTATTTGTCCCACAATGTGAAAGGCGCACGTGACACAACAATCTGGATGACTGTGGCACATAAAAAAGCGAAAAGCGCCATCTTTGCTCGGGAAGATAACTTTGAATAAACAATGAAAGAAGCAAAATACGCCAACTTTTCTGAACAAGATAACTTTAAAGTAACAAGCCAATTAACAGCAAAATAAATTTAAATTAATAAGGAAAAAATACAAGAAGATTAGAGAGAGTTAAGAAAATTAAAGAGATCTAGAAAGAACGCTAATAAGCCGTGGTTTTTTCAAGGAAGTTTTTTCATGAGGTTTTCTGTCGTACGTATGGGGTTAGACGTTTGAACTGGTAACTGAACTGGAGTTACAAAGCTTGAGAAAGGACGCTTCTAATAGCGAATGACATAACCTAGAGTATTTTCCTCATTTTATGTATTCAGGACTCTTGTATTTGGCAGACCTATACAGAACTTCTCTATAGTGAACATAACCTACCAAATAAAATAAAATACCTAAGAAAATTAGTAAGACCACCTCCTCTAAGAGAAAGCATTGTGGATCCACCCATCCAACTCCATCCATATAAATGCATCTACCCCAAGTGGTATAGGGATGCATGTGTAGAAGTCACATGGTTTCCCAACGGGGTTCCGTAGATGCATTCATAGGTCAAGCAATCACATGCGCACACATGGAATCGGGAATTACTTGAAAATCACATGCTTTCTTAGAAGATGCTCTAGAATCGTAGGTACACCACAACACCACAACATAAGATGTTCTTGATTTGAAATATTCAATTTCTAGAGCTCCACAACATAGGAAAAAAATCTTAAACCTCAAACCACTTAACTCCCAAATGCTCATAAATAAAACCCAAGGGTTCTCCAAAGGTTTTCTAACGGTTTCTCTTGGAAACCTAAGGGTCATAACCCTTGGAGCCCATGCCAATAACCCTTCCTCACTCTCAAATAAAAGGAATCAAAATCCCTAACCAATCACCTTCTCTCATTTTAATTGAATGTACATGCATGCCCTATACCATTGGATTATTGAACTGGGTGGATTTCATTGGCGGTCTTAGCTTTAATGTTCCTTTTCTTTTACTTTTAAGATCATTCTCTATAAAATCGTACATTTTGGTATAGAAAGGAGATGAATATTCATATATTTTGTGCTTGACTTAATCTTTTTATAGTCCTTTTTAAATATAAATTCATTTAATTTGTATTTGGTGGGTTTTAACAAAGAAGAAAAAGAAGAAAGAAGAAAAAAGAAAAAAGAAAAAAGAGAAAAGATTCGAAAGAAAAAAATAGAAGAGAGCTACCTTTTATTGTGAATTCTTTGGGTTTTTTCTCGATGCTTCTCTTCTCAGAGATTTAGAAAAAGATCATCTTTCTCGGGGTGTCCCTTTTTTATCATGGATTTGGCGACCCCCTCTCTTGGGAGAAGCTTCATGGATGTGGCTTCATCCTCTCTCGTGAAAAGTAATCGGGCCCCCCCCTGGGGAGACCGATACACTGGCCGCTCTGCTGGAGGGGGGTTCGTGTGCCGCTCCTGGGGCACCCGAAAGTGTTGAACCCCCCATCGTGTCCCTCAGTAGACCCGCAGTTCTATCTGCTCAGGAGGAGCTCAAGAAAGTTTGCCTCGTCGGCCAAGTATTTGGCCCTAGGCCCCCGCTCGAAATCGTGCGACAATGGCTAAGAAAAGAGTGGTTCCCTCGAGGACTAATTGTCAGCAAATGCCAGTTCTTACCAGCAAACCACATGCTGCTAGTCTTTGAAAACGAAGAGATGGCGTTCCAAGCCCTAAGCGTTGGCACCTGGCAGCTCGGTCGGGCGACCCTGTGCCTATTCAGATGGTCCCCGGACTTTACTCCCGACAAATCGAAATCGCTCCGGTACCCTCTTTGGGTTGAGCTCCCTAACCTCCCATACTTCTTGTACAACTTCGTGTGGGACATTGTCTCTCCTATCGGCAAGCCGCTGGCGTCACGCGAAGACATTGGGGGTCTCATCTATGAAGGTGCAAGACACTCGTTCAATGCTAGGTGGCACCCACAAATCTGCGTCGAGGCCGACCTTTGTTCGCCGCTTCCATCAACGATCAAAGTGGACATGGGCGAAGGAGATATTTGGGAGCAGGATCTCACCTACAAAAACCTTCCCAACGCGTGCTTTCGTTGTGGTCAGCAAGGTCACAGGATTAAAGACTGCCCTCTCAGGCAAAAAAACAAACGATCTCAAAAAGCCTCCAAAACAGCTCAAGACAACGTTGGCGATTTGACCCACTCGACCAAGGATGGGGAAGACAAGGGTCTCCCCAATACACAAGCTGATGCTGATGGCTTTACTGAAGTTAGAAGAAGAAGGAAAAGAAGTCCGAGGGCCAAAGGTGAGAGAAACAACCTACCAATTACCCCCCACAGCAACTTGTATTGCAATCTTGGTAAGGAGATCAACGAGCTTGACTACCCAGGTGGGAAGCCACCTGAAGTAGACACTTATGACGAAGCCCTAGAGATCCTTGACAACAAAGAAACCCCCCAGGAGGGGTACACTACAAGCAAAGAAGATGGCTTCACCACTAGTAATGAAGACAACATGGATAGTGAAAGTTCCATCATTGGATCGACGATCCCGGAAACGGTGCCGAGCACGGGGCCCAATTCTCCCCAGCAAGGAGCATCCCGCAAAGGAAAACAGCCTATGGAGCTACCATGGAAAAGCCCTCACAAGAACCGATTTCTAAGTCGGGATCAGATCCTAGCGAAAAAGAAAGATGAAGCCAAGAGAAGAAAGGACAAGGCTCCCTCCCGCAAAGAGGGATCAACACAAAAATGATTGTTATCTCGCTAAATGCTAGAGGGCTAACCGACCCCTCAAGAGCGACCATCATTGGTCAATGGCTCCGCGACATTAGCTTAAATCCAGACATTATATGTATTCAAGAGATTAAAATTGACGGAGAAGACCTCCAGAAACGGCTCAGACAGGTCTCCTCGGCCCATGTGTGGATCCCAACGAAGCACCAGCGGGGGTCCGGAGGAACGGTTATCGGGATTAAGCAACGCTGGATCGAAAAGCTTGAGAACTCCATTGAAGATGTAAGCCACCGTTGGATTGTGGTTTCTTTTGGTGCTCCTCTTTGTGTTACTATGGTTTCTTTGTACGCCCCTAACGGGGATTCGGAGAGACTGAACACTTGGACTTCATTAGACTCGCTCCCCCACAACGTGCTTATATGCGGAGACTTCAACATGGTGGAGGACCCTACGGACAGATGGATGGGCAAGGGTAGGGTCATCGACAGTCGGGAGAAAGAAACGTGGGACATGACCAAACTCCACTTGGATCTGGTTGAATTCAAAGACTCGAATGGCTTTTCTTGGTCGAATCTCCAAGCGGGTGAGGATGTGAGGAAGGCTAGGCTCGATAGATGCTACATCTCTCAGAGCTTTACTCATCAGTGGGGCCACCCTACCATCACACAACGCACTGACCTCACCATCTTTGATCACTACCCGATAATTATCACTTTTCAACCTCCCAACAAGATCAGCAAGGCGCCGTGGTTCCATGCCAACGCTTCCACCTTCTCTCTCCCCTCCGTCCATCAAGAGATTGCCGATGCGTGGACGGTGGTGTTCGCCTCTGGCTTGGCCCCAGCCAAGTGCTGGAGAAGTGCGGTCGACAGGTCTCGTAAGATCATGATCAGAACTAAGAAGATGCTCGAGACTGTGCGGCGGGCTCGTAGGGAAGCTCTTTACCACAGACTCTGGCGACTCGAGGAGGAAGTGAACAAAGGAAAACACCAAGCACAGAAAGGTCTCCGAAAAATCAGAGCAGTGTTGAGATACGAGGAAGAAATACAAAGGAAAAACTTGCAAATCTTCTTCAAGGAGTGGTGGGCCGGCAAAGCCGACAAACCCACCAAAGAGATGTGCCGTATCCTTAAAAGGAAACACAACAGAGAGGCGATCCCGCTACTGCTTGACCCACATGGCAATGTATGCAATTCGGAAGAAGATAACCTTGGCATCATCGAAGGGCACTTCACGAGACTCCTGGGAACCTCGAACCCCCTCTCCCCCCATAGAAGGGACTGCATGGCTGCCATTTCTAGGGTTTCCCCCCGGAGAATACCACCCAACCTCCTCTCCCTGCTTCATGCCCCTATCTCTGAATCAGAAATCATTGAGGTCATTGATGCCCTCCCCCTCGGTAAAAGCCCGGGACCCGACGGACTCACTAACGAGTTCTTTAAGTCCTTCAAGCTAGTGATTGCCACCCCCCTTCAGGTGGTTTGGCAAGAAGCGCTAAAGTTTGGTGCTCTTCCTTCTTGTCTAAATAATGGAATTATCAAGCCGGTACACAAGAAGGGGGAAAAGAACAGAATCGAGAACTGGCGACCTATTACGATGCTCCAAACAGGATACAAGATCATCGCCAAAGTCATTGCCAACAGACTCTCGTGCCACCTGAGATCTTGGCTTAGTGAGGACCAAAAAGGCTTCATCAAAGGCAGGTCTATCCTGGAAAACATTATGGATATTTGGGAAGGTATTCAATTTGCAAATGAGTCCAAACAAGATGTGGTTTTCCTCAAGATCGACTTTGACAAAGCCTACGACAGACTTGAATGGGACTATATTCTGCAGTCGCTCCAAGACCTCGGATGTAGTCAGAAATTCACCAAGATGATCGCAACCCTTCTCGGAAACGCAACGACCCAAATTAACGTTAACAGCAAGCTCTCGAAGGCGATCCATCTTAAAAGGTCTATTAGGCAAGGGTGCCCTCTGGCCCCCCTGCTTTTTGCCATTGCCACTGAGGGACTGAGCAGACTCGTGGCACATCAAGTGGAGGCTGGCAATATCAAAGGCCTCCGGCTGCCTCACGACCACAGTCAAATCATCATGAGACTTTTTGCCGATGACATGAACGCGTTCGTTCACAATGATAATACCAGCCTGGAGACTTTCTGGACGTGTCTTGCTACCTTTTGTGATGCCTTTGGATCCAAAATCAACCACTCCAAGACCGCCTTTAGGGCTATTACGGGACATCACCCTGGCCTTCTCATTGATCAAGGCTGTCAAATCATCCCGCAGGGCCAAATCTTCCGGCTTCTTGGAATCCCCTTGGGGTTTGGCGTCTCAATGGAGCAGCGATGGAGTTGGGTGCTGGCCAAACTCGAAAACAAGCTCAACTACTGGAGAGGCATGCAAATTAATCTTGCTGGACGTGCTATGGTTATCAACACGTTCCTCCTCTCCTCTACCATCTATTTCCTTTCTTGTTGGAGACCAAATGAGCAAGGCCTGTCCAAACTGAATAGTGTTTGCAGAAATTTTCTATGGACGGGCGATCATAACAGAAGGGGGGTGCCTAAAATCAAATGGGCCATCTGCACTACGCCTAGAGATAGCGGGGGGCTTGGTATCCTAGACATTGGGTGTATGGCTAACAAACTGGCGGCCAAATGGATGATTAAGGCCTGGTGCAATAGGGAGGCCTCTTGGGCCAAGCTGATCTTCAGAAACAAGAATGAGTTAGCCCTCATGGGGATCCCGAACTGGAAGAATCATGACATCATGACCCTGCTCTTCTCCCCGATCCCCGTCTTCCCGAAAGGCTCCAATCTCGTGTGCTCCCTTTGGAAGGGCTGGAACAAAGTCAAAAGCTTCACAAGAATCAGCGAGGACTGGAAGTGGGCGGCCGGAATCAGACAAAACGACTCTATCTGGTTTCCGATTCATGGCATCCGGAGTGTGGAGTCGTGGAACATTCAAAACGCCAAGAAGCTATGGAACAAAGGATTCAAAAAAATGGAAACACCTCTGGAAACAGCACACCAACAGCTGGATTAACTTCGAGGATATTGACCCGCGCATCAACATCTCCTACGAAGAATGGAACACTTTGCAAAGCAGATGCCTCGCATGGGATCGTCACAAGACTCGCCTTCTCATGGGACACGACACACCGAACCCGCTTGGCCTCAAATGGCACAATGGAAATAGCCTACTCAAAATCCCGAACATCACAGATACGGCTAACCTCCAGACCAGCCTCAACAAGAAGTGGTGCTTGTCTTGGACGCGGCTTCGATGGGACATGAAATTCATGGGCATCTGGCACCCCCTTATAGAGATTAAGAAGTTTGTTCTTTTATGGCAAATTCTTCATCGAGGAATTTGGACAAACCATAAGGCTAGCAAACTTTGTGGGATCCCTCCTTGGTGCAAACGCTGCCACCGTGCTATCGAAGATGTCCCACACATCTTCCTCACCTGCCCCAACTCCTACAGAATCTGGCAGACGGTCGAGATGATACTCAGACTGCAAAAACAGCTTTGCTGGAAGCAAATCCTTCTGGGAGAAGCGATCCGCTGCTCTGCGTCACTCTGGAACGCCATCAGAGGGGAAGTTCTGTGGAAAATTTGGCGGGAGAGGTGTGCCCTCAACTTCGGCGACCCCCCCAGGGAGTGGTCGATTGAGAAATCACTATTCCTCCTCGGCAAAAGGATCGTTAACAGTAAGAAATCCCCCCCCTTCAGGCACCATCAAGTCCTCCTCTTGGTCAACAACAAGCTCAAACCCAAATGGGCCCCGCATGAGGGCGATGAGAGGGTGATTAACATTCTCTGTAACGCGACCTAGGTTTCATTCTAGCTTCCCCTGCTTTGTGGGATCTGGGGGGTCCCGTGGGCACTAGTCCCCTTCATTTGTATCTTTGCTTCTTAATTTAATTCAAGTCCGGGAGACTAGGCTATTGCCGAACTTCCTTTTATCTAAAAAAAAAAAGAGTATGGACTTACTTGGTCTAGAGAATCCCTGCCTAAACACGCTCAATGAAAGGAGGAGAAAATGCTAGCTTCTTATTCCTTCTCAAGCTAGGAGGACTTATATCAATCACTTAGCATTCCTTCAAACACAGTGTTCAAGTATGGTAAAAGTGATTAAAACATTTTTTGGAATTACCATTTTTTAACCATCCTTGGCTTTTTGTAAATTCAACCTTGAAACATTTCCTAGTTCGTCAACATCAATTCTTCATCAAAATCTTTGATCTCAAAGGCTTTTTGGATAAAAGAATAAAATTAGAGTTTAGCGACCCAATCTACATTCTAGACCACTATTTTACGTATTTAGCCAAGTTCCTTGTTCATCTTGGATTAGTAGGTTCTGTCAAAGATAATTAGTGCTAGCTATCTTGGACAGACTTTGCTTTATACCCAAGATAGTTACGTATACTAACTTCAAAGGTCACAAAATCTTTGCAAAAAACAACAAGTCACTTCTCTTTTCTTTAAATCAATTCCTTTAAATCCTAAAAATAATTAAGGAATAATATTTAGCAGGCCATCAAGATAATTTATTGCTCAATATTGTAGCTATTGAATGGAGTTAAATGATTCAATTTTTGTTTTGTTTTAAGCTCAAGACCCTTGTAAGAAAAAACACCTCTTTCGTGGCATCATATTGCTTCAAAGAACTTAATGACCGTTTTTTTATCCCTTATTTTCATCGTACAAAGATTCAAAGAATTATTATTCATAATTCAAAACTTGCATAAGCTTTAGTTTCAATAGGCTCCTCAATTTAGTAGTTTATCTTATAGACTCCCTAAAACTTTTATCCTCGTCTTTCCATATGTACTACATAATCTTAGTAAGAAGATAAAGGAACATGCATTCTTTTGCGAAACATGCATCTTAGTAAGAAGATAAAGAATAGCACTTTTCCAAGTTAAATGTCAACATTATTTCATTACCGTAGTGTAAATATATGGTTCAAGTAGGTAAACAAATTTACATATTTTTGAACCTAATACCTTACTCTTTGTTTTCGTATCTTCAAGGCTTAGTAATATGTTTACTATTAGATCTTGATTCTATATTCTCTCTTGCTATGTGCAAAACTTTCTCAATGGGAGTCGATAACCAATATCCCATATCAAGAATCTCTTTCTCCAATCCATAATACTATATCCTTTAATATTTCCACCTTCCTTGTTCTCTGAATGCTCTCTATTCATTCTCCATGCCCCCGAATGCATCTTTGAAATCCTTGGTAGCAAAAGCAATAGAGCAAGAATGAAGGTGTGTAGATCTCATGTGAGTTGATCTTATAACTCAAAGATTTCGTACGTCGACCATTAAAAGTTTCCTTAGTATCATTTATCAAACCATAGAAGGTTTGATCCCTTTGACCAATGTCGGTCATTAGGCTTTCTCAGATTTTCTTTGGCCAAGTTAACTTGAAATAAGATCTCCTTTGGCCCTTTCTTAGAGGATCTTTACCCATTGAATTTGTCGTGGCATCTTTAACTCATACTTCCATGAGTTTATCATTTTCTCAATTTCTTAAATTATTGCTGATGTTCCATAAACCTTTGACTATTATCTTAGGGTTTGAAAATTATATGTCATCCGCTAGCTTTACCTTTGGTTAGTGCAAAATTGAAGTTCTTCAATGAATTTTCTTCTTTGAATCTAGTTCTTACACAAGATGCCACGTTAGATGCACTCCATAACTTTCCCTACATAATTAAGGAACGTATATTTGGCTCGAAAATCTCATATTAATGATAACTTTCTTCCCTTCATTAAGATTGCTTTCGTAGAAAACTTTAGGCTTTAATGAAATTGATGCTTATAGAATCTCCTAAACCTAGTTGAATCATCATTAATGATAACTTTTCTTTTCTTTCAACCTTACTTAACAAGTCATCAAATATCCTTGATTTCAAGCTTTCATTATCCTTAAATCCATTGTCCGATACTAGTGATCTCACATTATTGATAGTGGAAACCTACATGTGCCATACAATTGGATCTACACTTTCACCTTAATGTAGACAATTTTAGCTCTTACTCAAGGCTTGCTAACTAAGAAAAAATGGTTTGGTTTAGTCTAATCAAGTACAATCAAAATAGCTGTAATTTACATCATTACCAAGTCGATTTATTCTTGAAAAGACTTTGACGTTTGAGCCTGCTTTCAAATATTTCTTTCATCAAATGGAATAAAAAATAGTTTCTCCTATGGCATTTGATAATGAAGCTACAATTTTCAAACTAGATAATATCTTTTGGCAAAGTTTCGCATCTATGTCAAAGGAATAGTACATGACTTAGCCGAATAGTCATATATCTAACCATATTGGAACGCTGTTTCTCGTTCATAAAACTGATTGTACAGCACTAGCATGTAGGGTATCTTACCAACCGTAATCGTTCCTTTGCTCCAAATGTGTACTCATTAAGCAACTATTTTGAAGCTACAAATGGATAATACCTATTGTCAAAAACACGCGATTTTTATTATGGAGGAAATGAGTATTTCAAAAGAGAAAAATGATTATTTATTGCCCTATGATTTCACTCCCTGATATTATTTTTCCCCGAGACTATGATTACCGTCCTCGATGATCAGGGCTTGAAATTGTTAGGGTCTTTCAACTTCATGAAGTGTTTCATGATAATGAAAGGTTAGCCAATCATTTTTTGTAGGTTTCGATATTGGCTTTATTTTCTATTTCGGATATCCTTGCATAACAAGAGAAAAGTTGGTTAACTTGTTTGCTTAGTTCCTTGGCCTTGTTGATCATGCATGCCATGGATTTAATGGAACTTTGAGATCAATCCATAATGAGGGCTGTTAATCTTACATTTCTTCTATCTTGTGTTACGATTTGTTCGCTTTTCGGTTAAGCCAACATATATAAAGATTTCTTTTCCTATCTTAAACTTTAATTAAACTTAAGCTACCTCTCAATCCATACGAGCATACATATGCAAAAAACGCTCATTGATTTGTGTACATGGTGAATGCCAAGAACACACATCTTTTCTTGAAGATGTTTAGCATGCATAAGGTTCAAAAATTGAAGCCCTCTTGCAAGCATGCAAGAAGGTCTTACTTGAAAAATCATTATATGTATAAATTTATGCTCATAATTTCCCCTCATGGTTTTAGCTCAAACTTTACATTAATGTTCATTCCATGCTATGATGAACGTTCAATATTCAATCTCTAATAATCTTTTTAAAGAAGACTCCATTTTATGGTAATGAATAATGCCTCTAATGCACCATTTAGATGATTCAATGTTTGCATCATTCAAGGTGTATGTGGGCCTCAGCTATCCCTTTTGAAATGCATATTTTCCTGCATTATTTTAGCATGGAAAAGAAAGTAAACATAGATGAACAATTTGCAACTAGCACTTCTCTCTATGATATCGTTTCAAGGCTTGGACCATTTTGATTCTCCATCATTCTTCCTTTGGATTTTATACTTACTTGTTTACCAAAACTCTAATCATGTGTTTATGCGTAATTAATTTCTTGCATGGACAATCGTATCTAAAAGGATTCTTTTTATTCCTTTGTATGCTCAAACATCCCTCTACCCTTCTTTAAATACGGAAAATTGCCCTCATCTCCTAAAAGAGGAAACGTAATAGGTATTCCTTAGGATACAGATCATGCAAACTTGCCTCTATAGAAGATGTGTTGTTCCTAAACATTGTTTTAATTTTGAAGATTTCAATTAAAAATAAAAGGAATAAAACAGTACATGTGAAGCCTATTTCCTTGCGCTAGCCTCTTTGATTTACGCTCTTACACCTTAGGTCGCTGTTGTATAACTCACACATAACTTTCAACCTATGCAAGAGAAAAAAATATGCGATGTATATGTACCTCCAAAACAATCAAGGCCAACATTTTTAGAGTATAAATAATTGCAATTTCAAATATGCAGATTGAGCGACAAGGTATGAGCTTAACAAAGAAGATACCTGGAATAGAAATACAACTTGTGAATAAAGATGGCCTGAAAGTAAAGAGTCCACCATGATTTGTTAAGTACATGCTTGCGGAATCCCCATTATCGATTTCCACCGACCTTTTGATCTTTTAATTGAACTCCTTGCATTCTTCTCTATCTCATCTTCACATATCTACTTTTAGTTTATAGTTTTAGGTCATCTTCCTTAACCCTACTAATCTATCCCAACCACTTGTAAGCTCATCCAAAAACAAAAAACGCAGATTATTTTCCTCCCTCTATTTGACCTTTATGGGCCCTCTTTTTCTAATCAAAGGATGGGATTTTGCTTATTGTAAACAGAACGCCGAGATTATTTCTTACCACAACGCATTCAAGACTTCAAGGGTAATAAAAAAAAAGCTCAATGTACTGATGACCCAATTTATTAATGGTTTTTCTCTTTTATAAGGAGACATCTTGACATCACAATAAGGAGACATTTTGAAATGCTCAAGTAGTAGTACGGGGTCTTTATATGCACCCAACAATATAAGACTTTTGAGTCCTCCCATACCTTAAGATGTTGCGCAAGATAACATGACACATTATACTCTACATCTAGTATGCTCTTATGAAATCTTTGTTATATGCATATGACTTTAAATACCCACAATGGTCCTCGTTTTATGTATCCTTAAATCTCACATTTCATTAAGTTATATGGAAGTCCCTTACCTAGATAGTATCCATTATAGGTGGAGTGATTGTAATTTAGAAACCCTAATAATTTTGTGCTTTTAAATTCTCTTACGTACCCTGGAGCATAGGCCAATAACTCTCTATAGGTTGCCCAATCTTACTAATCACCTGGATGCATTTATGGCATGTCTTGGATCCAAGTAAGCAAATCCATGTTTTCAAGATGTTTACCATCTGAATATGAAACTCGAACCTTATAGATGGTGAACTTGGTTACGTAGGAACTATTGTTGCTATCTATGAAATTTCATTTCGTACATTCAAACAGGTAGAAAAAAACTTTATACTTTTTATGATAGAGTTAGTTATGTTTTTAAGCACCTAATAATGGGTTTTTGTTGTTATATATTTTGAAAGGTCATTTTGAAGGTTGACTAGTTTCGATCCGAGTATAAAGGTAGTAACTCCACATTAAGAAAGGAATTATTTGGGTTTGGGGCAATTGATTCTTCAAAGGTAATGCAATCTACTAAAGAACCATATATTCTTCCTAGGCATATTGAACAAGCATTTTTTTATAAAAACCCAGATGCTCATCCTTGGTGGCAAGTCATTCATGTGCAACCTAGAGGTAGTTCATTGTTTGAACAGTTTATTGTTAGAGAGTCGAAGAAAGTCCTCTTGATGATTCAACATCAGATATTGATACATCAACATCTGAAAGAAAAATTAGAATCATTATACGTGATAATGATACTAATCTTTTTGATGAGGAGAATAATTCTCTACATGCTGATTCTACTGATGAGGAAGAGGAATTACCAGAAATAGATATTAATCCATCAATAGATGATGTGATTCATGAGAACATAGATTTAACAATAGAAGAAATAAATGAAATCAATAAGGATAATGAAGATGAGACTATATTGATGTCTTACCAAAATGATGGCAATAATGAAAACATATTAGCAGATTAGATAGTAAATTCTATTGTAGTTATCGATCAATAACTTGAAGCTTCTGAATGGATATCAGATAATATATTCTTTTATTAACTTGAATAATGATGAATCCTACTAGAGAGATGAAATCATGTTCTTTTAAGTTAGAACATGAAGCTCGGGGGTATGCCTAATTGTTTTATATATAGCTTTATCTTCGAGGAGCAAATTTTTATCATGTATGTATGCATATGTGTGTGTATTCATGTGTATTATATGTATACATATGTTAGTATGCATATATATGTATTTCATGTATATGTATGTGTTTGCATGTGTGTGATATATGTATACATGTGTTAGTATGCATATGTGTATATATGCATATGCATTTATGTAAAATATTCTTGTATTCATGTAATATATGCAAGTGTTTATAATTGTGTACATGTATATATGTATATGTGTCTATGTGTAAATATGTACATGTTAATATGTGTGCATGTATATATATGTTTATGTATGCATGTAGGCATGTATATGTGATGTGTACATGTATATATGTATATGTGTCTATGTGTAAATGTGTACATGTATATATGTATGCATGTATATATATATTGATGTGTGCATTTAGGCATGTATGTGTGATGCATAATATATCTACTCCATTTTATATTTATGTATGTGTATCTACATGATGTTTATATATCTTTGTATATAGTATGATCCTCGTTGATTAGAGTAGCTATATATAGAGGCATAAGGTTGGGAGGAGAGACATCTCTCTAGTAGGACGTCAGAGGAATAGATGCAATGTGTACATATACTTCAATCATATGGCTAAAAGGTTGAATTAGAGTTTTTAAATTAGGGTTTTTAAAACCCTTATATGGAAATTTATGTTTACAATTTAGGGTTTTTGAAATAGGATTTATTTATTTATTTATTAATTTATTTATTTATAGGTATGCATGTGTTGTGTATGTATGTGTATCTATATGTGCATATGCATGTGTTGTGTGTGTGTATATATGCATGCGTATATGTATATATGCATGTAAATATGATTATATGAGTCTATGTGTGTGTACATATGATTATGCATCTGTATGTGTATGTGAGTATGTGTACGTGTATGTGAGTATGTGTATGTGTCTATGCGTATTCATTATATGTGTGTAACTACATGCATGTGTATGTGTGTAAAAATGTGCATGTATATGTGTGTATGTATAAATGTGCATGTATGTGTATATGTGTGTAAATGTGCATCTATGATGTATATGTGTGTATGCATGTATTTGTACCTCTAGTCTCACTCTTTTCTCTCTTTCCCTCTCTCTCTCATTGTAAGAAAGTAAGTCTATGATCCAAGGGTCTGGCCGGTTCAAACAGATCTGAAATCGGACACCGTTTGGTCATCCGTGTGTATGACCAAAGATCTAGAGTTTTAGACTTACTAGGAGGTCTTGTGCTCTTGTGAACAAGTGATCCACTTAGCCTAATGGTTAAGACTCAAGGGTGTGAAGGACGAGGTCTTGGGTTCAATCCCCATGAGGTACATGGAAAGAGTATTTTGCCCAAAGAGCTCTAGAACCTTCTAGAAGCATCCACTGGACACTTGGCGCACATGTAGATACATGGCTGACACTTGGATGATTAGCATTCACCTGCCCAAGAAGGTAGTCCCCTGGAGAGAGCTATATATAGAGGCATTTGGTTGGGAGGAGAGTCATCTCTCAAGCATCTGGTGGTCGTAATCCTTCGTTCTATTGCATTGGTATCACAGCATTCTCCATAGCTCTCATCTTCATCATCTTGCTCGTGAACTTTTGGCGTGCATAATCTCTTTTTCGAATTCTGCTCCCGCCTGTCTAGAGATGCGTGTCGCAATCATCTTCATGGTTTAGCTTAGAGCAAAGAGTACCAAAAGAAGAAGATCTCTGCTGTGTTTGGCGAGGGATTCGATCCCCCGTCCCCCCGATTAGAGTGCGCCGCTCTATCCACAAGAGCATCATCTTCCGCGTGATGAATCATCCCAACACAGTCTATTGACGGGAGTCTGCGCTGAAGAAGGCTGGAGCAAAAGAAATCGAATCGTTTCTGGTGTGTGCCCGCGGGTGATCGAACTCAGAACTTCTGGTTTGGAGCGCCCTCGCCTATCCAGAAAGCCACAAAGTTCGCGAGAGTATTCACAGACCGTATCTGATTATTCTGAGTTGATGCTGAAGCAGAAGCACTCAAACAGGAGCTAAAATGTAGTTCATCTCCATCGTGATCGCGGATTCGAACCCTGTACCTCCCCGTGTGAGGACGCTCTCTTAACCACAACGCAAATTCGTGTTCGTGACTTAGAGAGAGAAGTGGTAGCACCATTCTACACTCTTTCAGTGCTGAAGAAGGAGCAAAACAAATCGAATCATATCTGGTATGCGCCCGCGGCTGATCGAACCTAGATCTTCTGGTTTGGAGCGCATTCGTCTATCCAGACAGCCACAAACGTTCGCGGGAGTATTAAGAGAACCATAATATTATCCTAAGATCGTGCTGAAGCAGACGCTATCCAAAAGTTCAGCTTCTTCAGGTGGGCGCCGGGATTCGATCTCACGACGTTGCAAAGAAGCTTCAGAGCCTTATCCACTGAAGTAAAGGTTCATCGTGATTTCATTCTCTGCATATCTTAGACAGTTTGATCATATCTTTGCTCTGCTAATCCCGAGCCGAGATCATCTCATTTTGATTAACCTTTGGACTTTGCTTATTTCCCCAACCGAACCCGAGTACATATTTGTGGTGGTTCAAGCTGAAGAAAGTTAAAAGTTCGAGCAAAGTTTCAAGAAAGCGGAAGCTATGGAGAAAAGATCCGGAGGCCTTTGGTGATCAAAGTTAAACCAACTTTGAATTCGGACCAAAGTCTTGAGAGAATCACTCTTCCAAAGGATCAAGGGAAGGACGTAGCTCTATGTGGAGCTAAGTATTTTCTAGTTTTTGCTTGGCCTTAATGCTTGATTTATTTTGTTTTCATTATTCTACACTTAATCCTAGATGCACATTGAAATAGCCAAGATTTCAATTGATTAAGTCTAGATTAGAATAATGAATTAATCCATTTCTCATTCCAAGCATTAGTTTTCATTAAGGAAAGACTTGATTTCAAAAAGATCCTTGTGCATCAAAGAATGTATTTTGGTAGTTTAAATACATATTTCCTTTCCATTGAGTAAGTTTTCTATTGCACCTCAAGGGTATGTTTTTATATCATAGTGCATTAGGACAAAGGAAAGGATATACATGCATCAGGATTGCATGATATACATTCTTAGTACAAGGAAAAAATCATGCATCAAGCTCATGCATGATTGTTGTATTATTTTGGCCATGCAAAGAACATGCATGCATACGCATGTGAGCATATGCTTTTGCATGTAGATACATGCATTTGCATGATAGAATGGAATGTTGTTTGCAAGTAGATATGAGAATGTACTCTCTTAGTATTTAGCTTACTTTATAAAGCTCGCAGTTTGACATTAGGGAAGACCAAGGACTAGTTAGTTGCAAAGACATACTAGTTCTAGTTTGCAACTCAAGTAATTAGTCGATTTCTTCCCAAGTCGATACTCCGCTATCAAAGAAAAATACTTAATGATAATTAAGTATGATAGATGTCTTGCTAGGTATAAGTAAGCACTAAGAGAAAGTTAAGTAATAAATTTTCTTGATGACCAAGAAAATTTAATTACTGCAAACTCTTTTGTGATGTATGATGACTCTAAGTCCCGGATGTACTTAGAAAGTCATGCAGATAAGCTTTACTTGATTAGTTACATACTTTATGTAACTTCTCAAGCATCCCAAGGTTGGATGAGAACGTCAACTATATTTCCAAGTTCCTTGAGTACTCTTCTATTTAGAAGATTTCGAAAGTTTAAAGAAGTTTCTTTGTGGTTTCAAGATTTGTATCTCATGATGAAACCTCAGTAAGTAACTTTTTGGAATTGAGATATGAAATAGTCAAGCCTTCTATTTCATGTGAGATCATTCTCCTACCATGTTTAAGATGAATTTATTGTTGGGAGGATAGATGTTCCAAGTAGAGGATCTTAATTGATTCATGAACTCTTCCCAAAATACACATAAATTCATATTATATGATAGGTCCAAGGAATGATGAAGGCAAAACCTCTTTAGGATATAAATGTTTTGCCAAGATATAAAGGTACCAAGCTTTTATAAATTTTTATTTGATTTCATCAAGGGGTGATGGAAATCAAAGGTTAAACCTCAACATCAATTGATCCTTGACGTCAATAAAAGGATGTTAGGTTCTATAGTTGCAACTAGCTAAGCAATCTTTAGGAAATAATATAAGTTCGTAAAGACTTGAAGCAAGTGTGAACTTTTCATTTAGGAATAGAAAGTTCCAAGAAATGTATTTTCAATCCATGAACTTCTCCTAAACAAGTTATAAAGTTCAAAGTTGTGTTCACAGTAACATTACTATTGGATCAATCATCAATAGATGCTTGGACTTTAAACATAATTTTGATTGGTGAAATATGTTTAAAGGACTCTAGTAACATCTGAAGATTGACCAATAATAATGAGTTTTGTATCAAACTCAAGAATAGAAGTCGATATCACATAAATGAAAGTTCAACTTAAACTTTCATAGTAGCATGGGAAACCATATCCAAAATGTGATATTTTGTCTCTAGTTTGATACTCAGGAAATGAATACAATTGAATCAGTCAATTTTTTGGATATTATTTGAAAGAATTTCTTTCAAATGTACTTTTAATATTGTAAAAGATTCCAAGATGAATCATTTGCTCAAGTTATTCCTTAGAAGGAATCTCAAGTCTTTGAAGAAATGGCATTCTTTCAAGTATTGAGAATGAAATTCTTCATACTCTTTAAACAATAAGTAAGTAGTTCCCGGACATCCCAAACCACTAGAAGTGGTATTTCAAGTCCTATTTGTGATATAACCTAAAGGTATATCAAAGATTCTTAGCTTTGGAATCTGAGAGGCATAAGTGTATGCTTGGACTTGAGAAAGATCTCTAAAAATCCTGCAGGTAAGCAAAGAAGCTTAAGATAGTTTAAGAGATCTTAAAAGATAAAGATTAAGTCTTTATTTTTGTCGCAAGTATCAACCAGACTTGATCAAGCATGATCATGATTGTCCAAGAACATGCGATTGGAACTACCCTGTAGATTGCCCAAGTATTGGCAATAAAATTTTTCTTTAGGAATGATTCACTCAAGTTCCATTTATCGAATGGAAAATTGTGAAAAAGTAAGCTGTTCCAAGTCTGAACAGAGTGAAGTAATTCCAAGTATGTAGTCTGAAAATCGTGAAGACGGTACTTAAGTCTGTGGAAGGTAAAACATAAGTGTTTGCCTTTCCTTAAAGGGATTTTTGGTACAAATCCAGAAAGCATGAGCGGATGCTCAGACTTATGCAGTAGAGAGATTCCTATAAAATTCCTGGCCAGGATAGGTACCTAAAAGCATTAGTAGAAAGGAATCTAAAAACAAGAAGCTAAAAGCTCTTGTCACTACGAAATTGTTCAAGGATAAACCAATTGAACTTGAATTAGAGAAAATTCAAGTACTTGGAATTCTGATTGGTTTTCATTTGAAAACCCTAGCAAAAAAGATTGGAGATATTCTATTAAAGGTTTTCAAGTTCCCAAAGTTAAGCACAAGATCATGAAACGATCATGTCAAGGGATTAAAACCTAGAATATTAAGATAAAGATAGTGCCTAAAACTGTGAAGTTCTTGTCAAAGAATTAAAGTTAGAAGGTTTTCTATCAAAAGATGTTGTAGACTTTAGGATAAATTTCACTCACACGTCAATGTGAGTATAAAATATGGTGGTATGGGACACCAGATTTTATACTCAGATTGATGTAGGAAAGATGGTATGGGACATCGGACCGTGAGATGATGATTATCTTTGAGTCTTCGTTTTGATCTTGAAGTTAGGTTTGATCTTCAAGGGAATTAAAACTTCAAAGAAGGGAGTTTAAATTCAAGAAGAATCTCAAGATACTTCAAGACGACTTCAAGATCAAGGAAATTGAAGATATGAAGCAAGGAACTTCCAAGATCTTCTTAGAACACTTCAAGCTTAAGTATTATTGATCAGAAATATTTGATAAATTTCTAAAAGAAGTTGGACTTTGATTTTGAGTTGATCTTTTCAACTAAAGATTTAATTGAATAAGCATCAAGTTCCTAGTGTAACTTGAAAAAATTCACTCTTTTGACTCAAAGAAATGCACAAGAATTGCATTCACGATTAGGAGTCAAAAAGATTGAATATGACTTGAGCTTAGTCTCAAGTGAAGCATTATTTGAATACAAAACTCATCAACATAACCTCAGTGGGTCGACACACTGATGTTGGTTACCACACTAGTATCTTGTGGTTGGATGATGTTTTTGGTTTTCTTTGTATCTTTTTGAGAATCCAGCTTATTTCTCTTAAAGATAAAGACAATGCTTCAATATCTTGTTGAAATAGATCTTTGAAAAGTAAAAAGTCCTGAGTCATCTAGTCTTTGACTCATAGCAAGTTTATGTATATTCGAAGTTTGAATTGGTTGTACAAAGTCTTAGTTATTTCTTTCCGCTTTCCAAATCTTTTGAAATTGACTCAGATATAGTATCTGATTCCTTTTGCAAAAGACCAGGGTTAGCCGGTTAGAATAAAATAACTAACTTGAACATCCTAGATAGATGTTATGTACAAGAACCTTTTCAATCTTCAAAAGGTGATAAGTCTAAGTGGACTTATTCATTTGAGTTTGCTTCAAGTTATAGCATAAATGATTTCCTGGAGTCCAGTTTACTCTAGAATAGGGAAGTTAGGAATTGCTCATCAGATTGACAATTCCCAAGAACTTTCAGTTAAAATCTTTGAGAAAAGTGTCTTAAGTTGGACAATTTTCATTTTGAAGTTGTATTGGTCAAGTTATAGTATGGTTGACTCAAAGAAATGGTAAACTTTCTCCTACAGTTTACAAAGGATTTTTAAACTCATAAGGACAAAGTAGTCCTCTAGTCGGGTGAAAAAATCAAGTAATTGTTAGATAAAAGTAAACCATTGTACAAACATCTAAAGTTAGATGTATGGGACAACCAAACTTCAAGTTTTCCAAAACAAATTCAAGTGAATCAAGAATTCTCAAAGTCTTGCGAGGGATAAGAATCCCACCGTCATTACTAAGCCCATGCACCAGTTATGCCTAGAAATGGACTAGTAATTTGCATCCACCTAGTTCACATGTTTGTGCCTAGATTGCACATCCTGAAACTGTGAATTAGCCAGGGATGTCATTAGATCCACCCTCATTATTCTTCACTAGTTTGTACTTTGTCCCGTTCATCAAAGTACAAAACCAGATAGTGTTTTGAATCATTTGGGCAAGGATGCCACCACAGAGATGAGACATGTTCTTCCAGTTCTAGAACATGACCATGTTCTTCGAGTTTTAGAACATGAGGCTCGGGGGTTGCCTACAGTATGTATATAGCTCTATTTTCGAGGACGAAAATCTTTTCCAAGGGGGGAAGAATGTAATAAAGTAAGTCTATGATCCAAGGGTCTGGCCGGTTCAGACAGATCTGAAATCGGACACCGTTTGGTCATCCGTGTGTATGACCAAAGATCTCGAGTTTTAGACTTACTAGGAGGTCTTGTGCTCTTGTGAACAAGTGATCCACTTAGCCTAATGGTTAAGACTCAAGGGTGTGAAGGACGAGGTCTTGCGTTCAATCCCCATGAGGTACATGGGAAGAGTATTTTGCCCAAAGAGCTCTAGAACCTTCTAGAAGCATCCACTGGACACTTGGCGCACATGTAGTTACATGGCTGACACTTGGATGATTAGCATTCACCTGCCCAAGAAGGTAGTCCCCTAGAGAGAGCTATATATAGAGGCATTTGGTTGGGAGGAGAGTCATCTCTCAAGCATGTGGTGGTCGTAATCCTTCGTTCTATTGCACTCATATACATACATACATACTTTAACACACATACTCATATCCACATATATATACATAAAAGCAGTGCATACCGTGAGAGTGTCTGCATCTCTTTTAGACACCACTTATGCGACCATCCTGTTCCAGACTCTGTCGCAAGTGAACTAAGTACGTAATTTTTATCCCTCTCATCATGCTCACTACAAAAATAAAAAAAATAATGTAAATAAAACATAAGATATTTATTTCAATTTATATGTAAAATTTATACTTACTTGCATGGTAAGTGGACAAGGCGAAGGTAGGAGTCACATAATGCCCACATTCTTCTCTTGAACTCCAATCCATTCCCTATGTACACAATGTTCCCCTCTGGCTCTATATCGCACTCTATTCCTAAGGTGCCTATGCATATCCTCATAGGCAACTCTACTCTGCTATCATGATCTGGAGGTGGTACAGGTGTCCTAAAAATAGATAGATAACAATAAATAAAAATATGTGTTATAATATCATTAAAAAAGTTTATAAAAAAAAACATACCTATGAGAAGATCCTTGTCTTCCTGCATGTGGAGCCGCAGAAGAGCCCTCCCTCTGATCGCTGGGTAAGCATCTGGATCGTATAGTCCAGCTCATCATCAGACATCTCTAAGTAATCACGCATGATGGCCTCTAGAGTATCAAACGGAACACTTGCTCTCATAAGACTTTTTATGAGAGTGAGTTTCACCTTTCTCTCTCTACTAGGATCCATAATACGTAACATATAAAACAAAATGGGTTAGAAATCAATATATATATGTGTACATATGTATGTGTGTATGCATTAAGTATTTGTATGTATGCATGTGTGTGTGTATGTATGCATGTGTGTGTGTATGTATGTGCATGTATGTGTGTGTGCATGTGTGTATGCATGTGTATGTGTGTGTATGCATCATTACGTGTTTATGTGTCTATGTGTGTATGTGTGTGTGTATATGTGTGAGTGTATGTGTGTGTGTGTTTCTATGTGTATGTATGTGCATCTATGAGTGTGTATGTGTTTATGCATGTGTATGTGCCTATGTGTGTGTATGTGTCTATGTGCATATGTGTATGCATGTATGTATGCATATGCATGTGCATTATGTATGCATATGTGTGTGTATGTGTGTGTATGCATATGTGTGTGTATGCATTAAGTATGTGTGTATGTGTGTGTGTATGTATGTGCATGTATGTGTGTATGTGTGTGCATGTATGTGTGTGTATCCGTGTGTATGTGTGTGTATGCGTGTGTATGTATCTGTATGCATCATTATGTGTGTATGTGTGTTAATGTCTATGTGTGTATGTGTGTGTGTGTATATGTGTGTGTATGTGTGTGTGTATATGTGTATGTATGTGCGTCTATGAGTGTGTATGTGTTTATGCATGTGTATGTGTCTATGTGTGTGTATGTGTCTATGTGTGTGTATGTGTCTATGTGTGTATGTGTATGCATGTATGTATGCATATGCATGTGCATTATGTATGCATATGTGTGTGTATGTGTGTGTATGCATTATGTATGCATATGTGTGTGTATGCATTAAGTATGTGTGTATGTGTGTGTGTGTATGTATGTGCATGTATGTGTGTGTGTGTATGTGTGTGTATGTGTGTATGCATGTGTATGTGTGTGTATGCATCATTATGTTTGTATGTGTCTATGTGTGTATGTGTGTGTGTATATGTATGTCTCTCTATGTGTGTGTGTGTGTATGCATACATGTGTGTGTATGTGTGTATGTGTGTGTGTATATGTGTATGCATGTGTATATGTGTGAATGCATCATTATGTGTGTATGTTTCTATGTGTGTATGTGTCTATGTGTGTATGTGTGTGTGTATATGTGTGTGTATGTGTGTGCACGTCTATGTGTATGCGTGTGTGTCTATGTGTGTATTTTTTTATGTGTGTGTAAGTGTCTATGTGTGTGTATGTGTCTATGTGTGTATGTGTATGCATATATGTATGCATGTGTGTGTATGTGTGTGTATGCATTATGTATGCATTATGCATGCATATGTATGTGTATGTATGCATGTGCATTATGTATGCATATGCATTATGTATGTGTATGTATGCATCTGCATTATGTATGCATATGTGTGTATGCATGTAAGTATCTATGTATGCATATGCATATGCATTATGTATGCATATGTATGCATGTATGTGTATGTGTATGCATGTCTCTCTATGTGTGTGTGTATGCATATATGTGTGTGTATGTGTGTATGTGTGTATGTGTGTATGTGTGTATGTGTGTATGTGTGTATGTGTGTGTGTATGTGTGTGTGTGTATGTGTGTGTATGTGTGTGTGTGTGTATGTGTGTGTATGTTTATATGTGTGTATATGTGTGTGTGTATGTGTGTGTATGTGTGTGTATATGTGTGTGCATGTGTATGCATTATGTATGTGTATGTGTGCATGTGCATTATGTATGCATATATGTGTGTATGCATATATGTGTGTGTGCATGTATATGTGTGTGTGTATGCATGTATATGTGTGTGTATGAAACATTATGTGTGTATGTGTGTATGTGTGTATATGTGTGTGTATTTGTGTGTGTATGTGTGTGTGTGTCTATGTGTATGTGTGTGTGTGTCTATGTGTGTATGTGTGTGTGTATGCGTATGTATGTGTGTGTAAGTGTGTGTGCGCATATCTAGCTTCAACGATTAGTTTCTCTCTCTCTCTCTCTCTCTCTCTCTCTCTCTCTCTCTCTCTCTCTCTCTCTCTCTCTCTCTCTCTCTCTCTCTCTCGTTCTCTTGCTATCACGTCCAAATCCTGACACAAATGTGTCGGGAGAAATGGATTCTTTTTTTCTAACATTCCAGAGTGTCGCTTATACGACGCTCTGAAACACAAGACGTCACATATGCGACGCTATCTAGTTTGCCAATGTTGCAAATAACATCATTAGTTAGTGACGCTATTTGCGACGCACACATTAAGCATCGCATAAGTGACGCAGGCATCGCTTATGTGATGAATGTCCATAAAAAAAAATCCAAAAACAGCACCGTCACTTATGCGATGCTAGCATCACATAAGCGATGATGCTCGTTTTTTTTTCAATTTGGGGGCGTTGCAACGCCCTGTGTTTCTTGTAGTGGGACGAACATTAGAGCCACCAATAAATTTTTTGGTGTGACATGCTATGGTGCAAAATATTTCATGCATGGATAGAGAGCACTACACGGCTCTGTGTCTTTTATCGGAAAAGTTCCATGGTGTCGAAACAGCTCCAAAGAAATCTTTCAACGGATCAAGATATTTCTTCTTAATTTGAAGACTAATTTCACTTATATAAAAAAAACCTGCATTTCACTTTTTCCATGCACACTTTTCTTGAAGTCTTTGTTTTTTTTATATTCAGTAGCACTGAATCAACGAGCACGTGCAAAGCATACCGCAATGATGGGACAAATGATCAACCATCTTGAACAATATAATCAATGGCATGTATGCACGCTTAAGCAATCTTATATGCATTTTTGTATGTATGCATGTATTGTACTTATTTGTTTTATGTTTATTTGTCCCCCATACTATGTGAGAGGCGCACGTGACACAATAATGTGAATGATTGTGGCACATAAAAGAGCAAAAAGCGTCATCTTTGCTCGGCAAGATAGCTTTGAATAAACAATGAAAGAAGCAAAAAGCTCCAACTTTTCTCGACAAGATAATTTTAAAGTAACAAGGCAATTAAGAGCAAAATAATTTTAAACTAAGAAGGAAAGAGATACAAGAATATTAGAGAGAGTTAAGAAAGTTAGTGAGAGTTAGAAAAAAAGCTAATAAGCCGTTTTTTTAAAGGAAGTATTGTCATGTGGGCTATTGTCGTACATATGCATGAACTAGTTGAAAATACAACTGAATGTGTGCTTAGTACCATGGGCCTCTCTGTCTTCCACTATGTAAGGTAAGAGTTACAAAGCTCCAAAGTCTATAAAGCTAGAGTTTGAGAAAGGATGGTTCTAAGAGCAAATGAGATAACCTGGTTTGTGTTCGAAAGGTACATACAGCTCAACACGATCGAAGACCAAAATCCACATTGTACATCCAAAGCATGTAGTCATCTTTTGAACTTTCGAATTCCAAAATGCATGCACAACCTGCACGAAGCCACTGATTTTAGATGATCTCAACCATTGTTGATATTTAAGGGCTGTATTTCTCATTTTGGCCCATCTAGATGCACCCTCTAGAGGGGACGTCTAATGGAGACCGCACAACCATTCCCTTGGTATAGGATTCATTCACTTTCAAGCTTGTTTTTTTATCTTTTTTATTTTAATGGAGGTTCATTCAAAGCTTACTCGCTTTAATTTTGAAACTGAACGATCACAGTATCCATGGGATTCAATATCCCACAAAGCAAAGTTAGACTGCCTGGCTCAAGAGAGAACTACCTGAAAGTACTATTCTCAATTGTATAAAACGTGGTTACACTGGCGTTAAACCCACAAAATGTCCTGTCATAAATGAGATTGAACCTTCAATCTCCCTTCAAATGGCGAAAGACTCATCCAAGCAAGCTAACGCACGCACACACTTTCAAGCTTGTTTTTTTTTTAAGAAAAAGGAAGTTCAACTCATCGATGCATGCCTTCGCTATGCTTCTGACGATCGTTTATGTATCAATACGGAGTACAGTCTATAATCATGCTCGCGTGCTGCTGTGAATGTCTACACGGAAAATCACAAGTTCACAACAACTCATCGATGCATGCCTTCGCTATGCTTCTGACGATCCGCGGACTGAGTCGAGGTTGACGACGAAGTCCTCAACGTAGCCCAGTCAATGAACTCTTAAAAGACGTGCATTGTCTGAGATTCCAATTTGCATGATCCAGCTCTGTCT
Organism: Ceratopteris richardii; assembly: GCA_020310875.1. Taxonomy (NCBI): domain Eukaryota; kingdom Viridiplantae; phylum Streptophyta; class Polypodiopsida; order Polypodiales; family Pteridaceae; genus Ceratopteris; species Ceratopteris richardii. The sequence goes on along the minus strand of CM035420.1, from coordinate 153,485,157 downwards.
CGCGACTCGCGTGTCGCCAAGCTTTTGGACGTTTCTGCTTCGCTCTCTCACTCTCTCGCTCACGACTCACGAGTCACGACTCACACAATTGGCGTCTTCTTGCAGGTAAAACACTCAATGAATGACATAAAGCTCACATAAAATATTATATCAGCTGTCTCTATTTAAAAACAGAATAAAAACAAGAAAAACATATCTCTCATCGGCGCATTGCATGCAGACATCTCCCTTTTGGTAAAGTGGGTAAGGGCGAAGATTTGGCTTGCTTTAAGTTGCTTATGTTCTCTTTCTGCATTCCTCGCACATGGAGGGAATCGGTATGTTTACAAATTACATGACATGTTAACCTCCCACGCGTCCTGCTAACCAGCTCCGTATTTTAATAGATATGCCTGCCTAGGGACCTGCTGTCGTTGAAGGGACACGTTTACTTTGTGTATCTATCTTTTCTAGTTGGATTCATTGCATACATCCATCTCCACGTGCAACTTCGAGCAAGCTCCGTGGAAGACAGAGCATCTACGGCACTTCAAAAGACAGAAGTTTTTTTTTTTGGTTTTTTTTTTTTGGTTTTTAATAAAGGAAGTTCCGCCTTGGTCTATTCTCCTTGACTTTAATTAAAATAAAGAAGAAAAGTTAGAGGTGAATGGGACTAGTGCCCATCGGGCCTCCCAAATCCCACAAAGTAGGGGACAAGTTTGGTAAGCTAGAGGGCATTACGAATGAGGCGGGCAAATCTATCGTCTCCCTCATGTGGGACCCATTTGGGTTTCAACTTGTTATTTTTGAGGAGATAAATACAATGATGTCTAAACGGTGGAGATCTCTTATCTCAATCGATCATTCCTTTGGAGTTTTACCAAAATTGATAGCACATCGCTCTGTCCAAATCTTCCAAAGAGTCTCATCCCTGATGGCATTCCATAGCCTTGCTGCGCAGCCAACCGCCTCACCCAACAGTGCCTATTGCCAATTGATTTGGTTCGTGAGTCTCAATACCCTCGTCATGTGATGCCCGATAACACGGGACCTGGGGCAATCAAAGAAAAGGTGAACTAAATCTTCGATGCATCGATGGCAACGTTTCCACCATGGAAGCACACCATAAATTTTGTTAGCCCTTGCATTGGACCAGATACCCTTATGCAAGATCTGCCACATAAAAACGGACTTTTTGATCTCAATTAGGGGATGCCAAATAGCCATGAACTTTAGTTCCCATTGAAGTTTGGTCCAAGAAAGGCACCACCTCTTGTTAAGGGTGTGATGAACATCTAAGTTCTGTTTGAAGATCGAGATTCTAGATAGTTTCTTATCATTGCTCCATTTGAGGCCCTCCAGGCAAGGTAGATGCTGTCTACAGAGAAGGCAGGTAGTTGAGCGGTCCCAAGCTAAACACCTGCTTTGAAGAAGAGTCCATTCCTCGAGGGTAACTCTGTATCTCCGGTCTAAGTCTTCGAACCTGATCCACTGATCGGTCTCTTGTTTCTAGAGCTGTTTCCACTGTTTGAACCCCTTGTTCCATAGCCATTTAGCAGTTTGGAGGTTCCAAGACTCCACCCCCCTAATGTTGATGATTGGGAACCAAATAGAGTCATTTTTTCTTATCTGCGCTGCCCACTTCCACTCATCATTGATTCTGATGAATTGTTTGGCCTTGTTCCAACTCCTCCACAAGGAATACACAAGGCTAGAGCCTTTAGGGGACACCGGTTGGGGGGAGAATAAAAGCTTGAGGATCCCTATGTCCTTCCAACCAGGATGGCTAGCTAAGGTAATCTCTTTCATGTTTCTGAAGATCAATTTAGCCGAAGATGACTCACTACTACTCCAAGCCTTGATAAACCACTTTGCTGCCAACTTGTCAGCCAACCTAGTGATATCCAAAATACCCAAGCCCCCCGAGTCTTTCGAGCAAATGCAAGTTTCCCATTTGATTTTGGGAATCCCCCTACTATTGGGATCCCGAGTCCATTGGAAGTTTCTCATGATTCTTTCCACTTTGGCCAACTCTTTCTCCTTAGGTCTCCAACGGGAGATAAAGTAAATGGTCGTAGAAAGCATAAATAAGGACCATTGCATGCCCTGCCAAGTTAACTCGCATACCTTTCCAATGATTTAGTTTGCTATCAGTTTGGATAGCAGCCACTTCCACCGTTGGTCCATTGAGATGTCGAAGCCCATCTGAATACCCAGAGGCAGAAAACTTGACCTCTAGGGATAACTTGACACCCCTCATCTAACAACAATTGGAGTGGAGGTCCATGGATTGCTCTGAGAGCAGTTTTAGCATGGTTGATTTTTGAACCTGATGCCATACAAAAGGTGTCGAGGCAACTCCAGAACACCTCAATGTTGTTCATATCGTTATGTACAAAGGCATTCATGTCATCGCCAAAGAGTCTCCCAACCACTTGGCCGTGATCTAGAGGTAGGGAGAGGCCCTTGAGATTGCCATCATCCATGTGATGCTTTAATAGGTGACTAAGGCCATCCGAGGCGATAGCGAAGAGTAGTGGAGCTAGTGGGCAGCCCTACCTGATAGATCTTTTTAAACGTATGGGCTCAAACAGCTTACAGTTGATATTTATTCTGGTTTAAGCGTTTCCGACTACATGGAAACCATCTTCGTGAACTTTTGGCTGCATCCAAGGTCTTTTAGTGGTTAAAGAATAAAGTCCCATTCCAATCTCTCATACGCTTTGTCGAAGTCGATCTTAATGAATACCAGATCTTGTGCAGACTCCTCAGCAAACTCAAGACCTTCCCAAATATCGACAATTGCTTCAAGTATAGATCTACTTTGGTAAAACCTTTTTGGTCCTCAAAAAGCCATGAATTTAAGTGACAAAAGATTTTATTGGCGATAACTTTGGCAATTATCTTGTAACCAGTTTGGAGCATGGGAATCGGCCGCCAGTTTTCAATTTTGGAGCATGGTAATCGGCCTCCAGTTTTCAATCTTGTAACCAGTTTGAAGCACGGTAATCGGCCGACAGAGAAGGTTCTCCTCCTCAAAACGAATGTATTTTAATACGCCATGAAGTCCGAGCTTGGAATGCCAAACAATACACAAGACATACGTCTTTTCACTTTGAGAAAGTTGATGTGATGGAGCCATAAAATATGTCGAAAGCAGCGTATCTTTTCAATTGATGTAAGTAATCATCCTTGAAAATAGGTCTTTTAACATCTGCAAATTGGAATGTTCAAGCTCATAGAAGGAAAAACTCGAACGATAAGTTGAAACACTTCAGATTCTCACGGTATAAAGATCCATCTCGTAAGAATATATTATGCTTTTTGGGTTGCTGATATCTAGAGCTTTGAAATCAGTAGCCATTTATTCTAGGAATATTTAGCGTTATATATATATATATATATATATATATATATATATATATATATATATATATATATATATATATATATATATATATATATATATATAACAATGAATTGAAAACACACTCACACACCCAACCTTATAACATAGAGACACCCTTCTTTGAGGAATTTAGTGATATGTCTAGCCAAGACTTGAACTCAGTACTTCTTCTCAAAGACTCGAGGCATCGACCACTAAACTATGCGGGCTTGGAAGTGCTGTATTTTTGTTTTGTGAGCTCCTCAATACCTTTGGATTGTCAATTTTTAAACCATAAAGTGTCGTGATTTGGATGATCAACGAGCGATGCTAGAAGTCAGACTAGAAAGTAGAGAGATTACAGGTTGGAGGATAAAGTACAGAGACCGGATGTCGAACGATCAACTAGAGAGAAGGTGGAAGTCCCATGAGAACTAGTGAAACTGGAGGGTATCAAATCAGTACGGTTTTGGTCCTACAAAGGAGGACCTCCTTACTATGAACGAATAAACTTCAATTGCATTTCAAAAACATGATCTTCAACTCCAAGGTTGTGCGCCTGCCTTTTAACTAATTCAGACTTCACATTGTTGTATGCATCTTTATTGTGATATATATATAGGAGATCCTACAAATAGTCTTCCCAAACAAGTGATGATAGATGGTGAAGATATTCAGGTCTTTTTGCCTCTAATCTAATGGAACTTATGTCCCTCTAATTTCTTATCTTTGAGAATTTTTGGGTTTGATGTCTATATCCCTTTTTTTATATTTCATGTATAACTTGTTCGCCTGTAAAATATTACATGCATATTCTTTTTGAGACATTTGGGGTCATGCAAGTAGTATTCCCATTCACCAAGCTCATCAACTCCAATTAAAAGAATCAAATGAACAAAGGCGCAACTCCTTTATAACAAAAAAATATATACTTGTATGGCAAATTACGACAAGTTGATGAAATGTACAATGATCCAATACTATTAGCAATATGACTAAGTACAATAATTGACGCTAAGAAATCTCTATCGGAATATTTAAAAGAGAATAAGTCCTAAACAAATACGGATGAATGTGAAATCGAAGAAGGAGATGCGTGCATCATCTAAATACAATGAAAAAAGGATACATTATCAAATCTTATTTTCCTTTTCCTTTAAAACCAGACTTGGAGAATGGTGGAAGAATAGAACAATGTGATCTAATGATCACTAATAGTCCGCTTTTCGTAGAAAGCATTTTGGTTAAAGTATTAGCTTTCGTTTGAGAAAACAATGATAACGACCATTGTAGTGATAAAACTATTATAGTGATAAAACAATGAAATATTTTTTTTGAAGTTTCTTTGTTTAAATAAAATTAAAAGAAATATTTACAATAAGTGTGTCTAATTTAGTGCTCGCTTTACATTTTGGCAAGCCTACGTCCCATCGAGATGTTACCTGCTATCGCGTGCACTACTTGTCTTAAGAAAATCAATATTTCATGGAATCCTGCTACATATTAATAAATATAGAGATATACCTTACTAGAACTGCCTATATCCATCATCTGAGTGTTGGCTATATCCATCATCTGAGTGTGATAAAAGTAAAGTTTATTTTTCTAACTTTTTATGTTTTATAATTCTTATTTGAATGAATCGTTAGCTAAACTAGCAATAATAAATATGTAATTAAGCTTATAAGATCATTCATACGGTGCTCATCCATATCACTTGTTTTTTCTCTTTATGCGCAACTAGAAAATAGAATCTAGCTAATGAAGAATTTAGTCAATGAAGGATTCGATATGGTTATGAAAGCTTGAGGATTTTATTATAATTTTGCGTCTCTTAATGTTAAGAGTTATTCCTTAGTTCTAGAAGATGTTTTATATAGTTATGGGTTTCTTGTTAAAGTTTACTTTTATGGTTATTGCTAGGATTGTTATTGTCAAACTTCGCCATTTTCATTTTAATGCATCCGAATTAAATAATGATAATATAATTTTTATATGTAATTTATTGTTATGTCGATGCGTTCTATCATTATCATTCAAAATAGTTGTTATTATACCTAACCTAGAAGGATGGACCAGATGCATTGCCACTTTAGATAGAGCCTCTCAAAGCCATCAAGATCTCCGTATTCCATCAAATAAAACGATCTTGTAAAATCATGGAAGCTTATACTATAGGAATATGAGGCAGGAAGACCTAATGCTTAGATGATATTGAGATTCTATTTCACATAGATAACACCACTACCATAGTAAAATTGTACCACGACCACACTTTGATTAGGGGTATTATCACGTGTCAAAATGGTCGCATTTACATTCACTTATCCTCAACTTAGGCCTTGGACCTTTATTCCTTAGAATAAATGACAATTTATAAATAAATCCTATTTCAAAAATCCTAATTTGAAAACACTAATTTTGATATTAGCGTTTTAAAGCCCCTAATTGAAAAACTCTAATTCAACCTTTTAGCCATATGATTAAAGTATATGTACACATTGCATCTATTCTTCCGACGTCCTACTAGAGAGATGTCTCTCCTCCCAACCTTATGCCTCTATATATAGCTACTCGAATTAATAAGGATCAAATATATATAAAGATATATACACATCATGTAGATACACATCTAAATATAAAATGGAGTAGATATATTATGCATCACACATACATGCCTCAATGCACACATAAATATATATGTACATGCATACATATTTACATGTACACATCATATATACATGCCTACATGCACACATAAATAAATAAATAAATAAATATATATATATATATATATATATATATATATATATATATATATATATATATATATATATATATATATATATATATATATATATATATATATATATATATATATATATATATATATATATATATATATATATATATATATGTGCATACATATTTACACATAGACACATATACATATATACATGTACACAATTATAAACACTTGCATATTTTACATGAATACATTAATATTTTACATAAATGCATATGCATATATACACATATGCATACTAACACATGTATACATTTATCACACACATGCAGACACATACATATACATGAAATACATATATATGCATACTAACATATGTATACATATTATACACATGAATACACACACATATGCATACATACATGATAAGAATTTGCTCCTCGAAGATAAAGCTATATATAAAATAATCAGGCATACCCCCAAGCTTCATGTTCTAACTTAAAAGAACATGACTTCATCTCTCTAGTAGGATTCATCATTATTCAAGTTAATAAAAAATCTATTATCAGATATCCATTCAGAAGCTTTAAGTTATTGATTGATAGCTAGAGTAGAATTTACTATCTAATCTGCTCATATGTTTTCATTATTGCCATCATTTTGGTAAGACATCAATATAGTCTCATCTTCATTATCCTTATTGATTTCATTTATTTCTTCTATTGTTAAATCTATGTTCTCATGAGTCACATCATCTATTCATGGATTAATATGGATTTGTGGTAATTCCTCTTCCTCATCAGTAGAATCAGCATGTAGAGAATTATCCTCTTCATTAAAAAGATTAGTATCATTATCACTTATAATGATTCTAATTTCTCTTTTAGATGTTGATGTATCAGTATTTGATGTTGAATCATCAAGAGAACTTTCTTCAATCTCTCTAACAATAAACTGTTGAAACAATGACCTACCTCTAGGTTTCACATGAATGACTTGCCACCAAGGATGAGCATCTGTGTTTTTGTAAAAAAATGCTTATTCAATATGCCTAGGAAGAATATATGGTTCTTTAGTAGATAACATTACCATCTCAAAACCAGTCAACCTTCCAAATAGCCTATCAAAATATATAACAACAAAAACCCATTATTAGGTGCTTAAAAAAATAACTAACTCTATTATAAAAAATATAAACTTTTTTCTACTTGTTTGAATGTTCGAAATGAAATTCCGTAGATACCAACAATAGTTCCTACGTAACCAAGTTTGCCATCTATAACGTTCGTGGCTTTGATTCTAATATGCTATCCAAAATCCCACATATTAGTGAACATTCGAGCCTGCAAAAGAAATTCAATTAGTAAATAGAAACTAATATACATATATGAAAAAAATAAAATATTATTTTAATAAAATTACCTTTCATTCACAACCTATCATTAACTCTCTCTACTCATCTGAGATTTCTTCATTATTTGTGTTGGCGCGTTGCAAACGACTATATAGCCAATCCATGAAAGAAGATATATATGTAATCTCATTATTATCAAGATTACATCTATATCTTTTGTTTTTTTGCCTTTTACTTCGGAGATTTTGAAGCTCCTCATACTCGCTAAGGAATGCTTGCATGCATTCGCTATTATATACTACAAAATTAGAAACATCATTTTTTTCTTCAACTGTAAATAAGAATGGAACTCCCTTACCTGATAATACCTCATCTGTTATTTTTTAAGAAGACTCGTTGGTCCATGCACGTGGAGCTTCTTCATGAAGTCATTCAAGGTACTCACTAACGTAATACATGCACTCTTCAAGCATCCAACCCTTTGCCATGGATCCTTCTGGTTTGCCTCTTTGTCGCACATAACCTTTTAATATTCCCATAAATTGCTTGACCCAAAACATCCATCGAGTGTTGACAACACCTGCAATCTCTATTTCATCTACAAGATGGACTAATAAATGAACCTGAATATCAAAAAATGAAGTAGGAAGTTCTTTCTCCATCATACAGAGTAGCTCTTTGCATTCACTTTTTTTTTGTGGGATCGAGTTTTTGTAGATCTCTTTGGATGTAATCCACCTATACATATCATAAAAACAATTATAAAGAAGTTAATTAAAAAATAAAAGATATCCAATATTCATACATATTAAATATAAAAGTATCATAATTATCTTATAAGTGATCCAAGACGATAGATCACATCTCGTACTCCTTTCGTCGTACTTTTATCGATAACCAAAGGTAAAATATGCTTCAAAATGTTATGCCACTCATGACTCTTTAACCCAGATAAGCTCTTATCATCCATAGGAAACATGTTTTGAAAAGATGCTCCATATCCTGTAGGAGTCTTAATCAATTGAATTCTATTGTTGATAGTTTGTATCCCTTTTGTTGTAAGTACCCAAGGAGCAGGTGCAGAAGTCATTTCTTGTCGTTGTCTATCAAAAACTGGCCATAACTTTGCTTTGTATTTTTTATCTTTCAAAGCATTCCTTGATGCTATGGTATCTTTTAGTCCAAGAAGATTTTGCCATAGTGAATAACCAATGTTTTTGAATATATGCATAGGATCAACAAGATGGCATACTTTTAACTCTTTCCAATACTCCAAAGAATACCATATCGATATGTTCTATGCGAGTGCCAATTTTCCTTTACATCTCTTCACATACTCATTATCTGAATCATCAATCAAGATTTCTGATTCTGGATCTATCAGAGGTCCATCAGTCCATTTTTTATACCAATCAATAGGCGTCATAGGTTCAGGACACTGACATGTTTCAAGCTTTCCATTAAAATGTATCGCTTCTCTTTTAGATCTTAATGGATGATCATTAGGCAAGAATCATCAATGACGAAAATAAATATTTTTGTTGAGATTCTTACTATAGATTGATCTCAACCAATCACCACAATATGGACAAGCTTGATAACCCTTAGTAGATATTCCTGCATCATGAAAATGATAAAAATATAATTAGATTAAATCATATTTATTTACATGCATATTGAATAAAAAATTTACATCAATACCTGAACAAGCACCATATCCTGGAAAATCGTGAATAGTCCAAGCCACAATACCACGAACCATAATATGTCTTTCATTGATGCTTTTCGATACATCAATGACATTAATACCTCTCCATAACTCTTGGAGATCGTCAATGAGAGGAGCAAGATATATATTCATATCTTTAACTTGTCTTTTGCCTGAGATTAAAAGTGCAAGCATTAAATGTTCCTTTTTAATGCTAAGATATGGTGGAAGATTGTAGTTTATGACTACCAGTGGCCATGCTCACCATTTATTGGATTTCGTGGAGAATGGATTAACCCCATCTAATGCAAGTGCTAACTTTAAATTCTGTGGATTTTGTGCAAATCAAGCCATGTAGAATCAATATGCTAAAAAGCAACACTATCATGAGGAATTCTAATTATTCCATCAGTACTTTTATGATCATGTCCCCAAGTCAAAAGCTTTGATAATTCGCAGCTTTGAAACATATGTCTAATATGTGGAGCCAATGGAAAATGTCTCAATACCTTTTTTGGGATTTTACCTTCTTCGCCCTTATACCGAGGAGATTGACATTTGGGACATGCCAAAGAGTCTGCATATTCACCTCTATATAAAATACAATCGTTAGGACATGCATGTATACATTGACAATGTATACCAAGATTGTTGATTATCTTCTTCATTTCATCATGTGAGGTACGAAGAATATTCTGAGTTGGTAAAAACTTTTTAGATAATAACCTGTAAGTTCATCAACAAAAGATATACTAAAAAAAGTAAATAAACAAATATACATATATATGCATATAAATTTATATATGTGTATGCTTATGTGTATGTGTATGTGGATGTGAATATGCATGTGCATGCGTATACATGTGTGTATGTGTATATGTATATATGTATGTATATATGTTTTATAGGTGTATATGTATGTATATATACGTATGCATATATGTATATGTATGTGCGTATACATGTGTATGTATGTATGTATGTGTATGTAAGAATGTGTATATATGTATGTATATGTATGTATGCATGTGTAGCTGTGTATATTTGATTTTGTTTTTAATTGTTTTTTTGTATATTATGGTTTGGAGATTTTCATATCTAGACCATTGAATCATCTGGCAGTTTCCCATTTTATAGTCAATCTATTACTTCTCTTGCTAAGCTATTTACAGATATTAAATAGCGGTTACCAAGGAGGGTAGTTAGTCATATGTAAAATGGGAGGATCAAATTTTTCGCGAATGTTTTGAAAGATGCATTAGTAGTTTTAAAAGGTGGGCAGACAAAAAGTGTCCATTCAATTCAAGTTCTTATTCTTACCTTATCTTAAGTAAGAATAAAAGCCTACATTGAATGGACAATTTTTGTTCGCCCATCCTTTAAAATTATTTTTCCATCCTTCAAAATCTTCAAGATAAATTTGCTCCTCCCATTTTACATGTGGCTTAATACCCTCCTTGGTAACTGCTATTTAATATTTGTATAATTAGCAGCACAGGTATTAGGTTGACTAAAATAGGAGAAACATTTGTGTCAAGAAGATTCTAAAGGTTGGGTGGACAATTCTAAAGGCTAGATGAACAAAACATCTTCATATAGGTATGTATAATTTGACCTTACTCTCATAACATGTGTATTTGTGTATATGTGTGTGTATGTTTATATGTGTGTATGCATTCATGTATATTATGTGTATGTTTATATATGCATGTATATATATATATATACATGCATATATAAACATATATATATATATATATAAACATATATATATATATATATATATATATATATATATATATATATATATATATATATATATATATATATATATATATATATATATTATATATATATATATATATATATATATATATATTTATATATTTATGCATTTATATATATAAATAGATAGAAAATTGAAAATTATACCTTAATAGTGTGGAAACAGATACATTACTCCATCCAAAATGATTTTGAAGATTGAGAATAAGTAAGCTCACACTTAGTCATGTCAAACGACTTCCTTCATATACGTGCTTTAGACATTGCTCTCGAAGATATTTCTCATTTTTAGAAATATCAATGCTCTCACTATCATTTTGATACCAATCCACAATAAAATCTGCCATGCCATCATCTTCATCATTGTCACACAAATCTTTTACTTTATCGTCTTTTGAATATAGATCTTTCAACCTTGCATATTCCATAGGATTACTTTTGCATAGCCTCCTCATAGAAGCTTATGATAAATGAGGTCTTACTCACAATCATGAATGCTTTGGAGGAATATCATCAACACCATACATTGGAATCTACACATATAAATAAAATTCAATAGTATTCCATAAATAAATAAAAAGTAAACTTTAAATATAAAATTAAGTATATAAGATTTTTAAATATGGATAGAAAATATTTATTCTCTCTAGCTAAAAGGTGCTCTTGGAGGTCTACGCCATCCATAATTCACTAATAGTTCATCACCGACATGTAATGTAGTAATAGCATTGACAACTATGTATCTTGAAACATCTCTACTCATGTATGGTGGTTCATGATTATTTTCACGCTCCTCAAATGTGCAATTAGTCCTTGAACTACTATGTAACTCTCAACTACTATTTATTAAACGTGCTATATTTCCATGTGTGTAAGGTCTTCCATCAATATATAATCTTTTATTTTCTACATGTAAAATCCTTCTACTAGTAGGGCATGCTACGTTCAAGAATATTCCATAAGTACTCATTCTTTGAACATAAGGAAGAGGGATATGGAATGCCATTATTGGCATAAGAAAGGACATATGAAGAAAGATTGTTATGCATTAAAGAATGCTAAACGTAAAGGACAGAATATTGATGGGCATGTTAAACAGTTACCTGCACCATCTACTTGGACTGTGAAGATTGAAGAAATTAATGCTCTTTCTGATGATGCTGATGTGCTGACACTTGATAGTATTGTGTCAACTGAAGCACTTATGGCTGATTCTCTTTCCCACACTTGGCTGCTAGATTCTGATGCTTCTTTCCATGTGACACCACATAGAGAATGGTTCTCTAATTATGCATCAAAGTCTCTTGGTACCATGAGACTTGGTGATTCTTACCAGTGTGATGTTGTGGGGATTGGAGATGTGGTTGTGCAGTTTATTGATGGTTCAAAATTTACCATGCATAATGTACGCCATGTACCTCAGTTATCACGTAGTTTGATGTCAGTTGGTAAACTTGATGACCTTGGTTACAAGGTACTCTTCTATGCTCAGTCCTTTCGTATAGCAAAGGCGAATATGGTTATTGCAAAAGGAAGCAAAGCTGTCTCACTTTATCCTTTATTTGTGTCACAGAAAGAACACTTGTTAGCTGTTACTGAACATCCTATGCCTTGTATTTGGCATGACCGTTTGGGCCATATATCTCATACACACACATGTAGACACATGCATACACACATGCATACATACACACAAGCATACATACACACATGCATACATACACACATATACACACATGCATACATACACACATACACACACATACACACACATATACACACACATACATACACACAAATCTACACACATGCATACATACACACATATACAT